>VXBZ01006148.1:187676-324248 GCA_013399135.1 Heliornis fulica
CTGGGAACCAGGATTTCTTTTCATTGAAGAATCCAAACAGGGAGCTGCACCTGTTAGCTTGTGATACCCCAGGGCTCTCTAGTCAACCATCTAGTCATCTTTTTTCAAAATCTATTTGTTATCTCTTGTAACTGAGAAGGCATGAAGTGTGTTTTATCACCTTAATGCTGAAAGTGATAGCTTACACTGTAGTAAAATATACCAGTCCAGACAGAATTTTTATTAAGGAAGAAAGGAAGAAAATTCCTGGTGGAAGGCAGGGAAAGGCAAGAAGAGGATGCAAAACAAGGTAGGAGAGAAGCAAAACTGAAAGGAATGGGAATAAAACTCACTTGCTTCCAGCAAAAGTCAACTGGATATGCTCTACTCAGACCCAAGAACTCAGTTTTACATACTTCTATAAGATGCCTCTCTATATCTGCAGAAATAAAATCTCAACTAAACCAAATATAAACTGAAATCTAAAACCTAAACTTGACAATCTAAAATGAATCCCCCCCAACCCCAAAAAACCCTTGTTCCAGACATTTTAATGTGACTTCTGGTCTTGAATTAGTGCCTGAAACACACATCCTTCAAAAGAATGAAGGATCTCAGTGCCACCCGAGGAACAGTCCGGGGCTTTGCCTGTTTTTTCCAGTAAGAGTAGACCAATGACTGAGTCATACTTCCATTGTATCACAATTGTGCTTTTGTTTGGCACTCTCTCATCTCTTGCAAGTCACTTGCAGATGGTCTAGGAGCCACAGAACAAGCTGTACTTCCTTCCCATGTCAGCTATCTCCATCTTATGGAACCCTTCCAGTCTGCAGCACACAAGGTACAGAGATCCTTCTCCACACATTTCTCTTTTGACTTTAAAACCCCTTTTCCATAAAATTTTGTACTTAGGCTTTCCCATTGCCATCAGTAAAGAAATTTCATTGCTTCCATGTCCTGATATGTGGTAAGTTCACAGCACCCACCTCAGGCAAAGCAAGCTGAGGGATTTGGTGGGGTTGCTCAGAGCCTTGCCCGGACAGGGGGTCCAGAGGAAACGCGTTTGAGACGACCGTAATGCGGTTATGTAAGTTGGTGCTCTGCCATCGCCTCGGATTTTGCACTCAACCCTGATCACCCTGTCTCAAACAGGATAGAGGAGAAACAAAAAGGGTTCAGAGAGCAAAAAAGACTCATTAAAGCCCTCAAGAGCTTTCCATATGCAAAAAAGTTTAGGAAGCTTCAAACTGACAGAGAAAATGAAAAAGACTGAGCATAGTGGAAGTGATATAAATGTAACTGCGTGGAGAAAATAAAATAAGTCTGACCTCCCAAGAAAAGAGGGGACAGTCATTAAAACTAAAAGGCAGAACATTAAAACCAATAAAAGGATTATTATTTTTCATCCACACGCTATATAATTAACTTGCGGTACTCTGTACCCAAGACACCAGAAGGGCCAAGATTCTATGAGTTTAAAAAGGACTAATTATTGCCATAATAATAACAATAATAAAAACCATTATAATAATAATGATAAATATATTATAATTATTAGAAATAATTAGTGTAGTACTGAATAAACAGAATATCCACAATTACAGCACAATAAAGTACGAGGACTGAAAACTGCCCGTGTTTAAAGACATCAGCCAACTTGAAATTGATACCTATTAAGGAGAAACTACCCCTGTGGGAAAGGTTAAATCACTATAACTCCTTACTGGGAACTTTGCTTTTTTCCTGAGGAACCTGATACTGGGTTCTGTGATGCTTATCGTGTGGCTTTCTAATGGGGTGTCTGCAATGCATAAATGCCCTTCAACCGAGTACTCGGCTTGGAGACTCCACCTGACAGGGTCTGTACAACCAAAAGCAAATCCCTATAAAATCAATTGGCTCTCCAGGGGTATGCACTTTTTTCATTTATTTGTCACAAGTGTAATTGCTTTGGCCATTCCTTTCAGAGAATATGATGAAACAGGGAGCAGAAAAGAGAATATTTTACAAGGTTTGATAACAAATGGTAATGTTATTTTTTGTTATTTAATGATTAAGATGTAAGAGTCATATTTGAAGGCAGAGTATTCTTTAACATCTATATATCTCCATGCACTAGCAGCTTTTTTACTATTTGAAATTCACATATAGGGCAAACAAAAATAAAATTCCCCATGAATTTGAGCCAGCTCATTGACATCCAAAAGAGCCTCCTTTCTTAAGGATTTCTACCCATGATTGGTCTCTGATCTGTAATTTAAGTAAAGTTGTGAGGCAGCCTCTCCCTGAGCAGGGTCTAAAAGAGTTTTTCCCCTTTAAACAGCTGCTTACTTCCAAAAAACACATGGAAGCTCAAGCATCCTGGAGACACTGACCCATCAAATTTGCCTAAAAGTGGCTGAATTGAAAAAGGAAAGGAATAGGAGACAGGTACCCAAACAGTACCCAGAACACACACAGAGAGCAGGTTCCCAGATGGCTCTTTTCCCTGGGGAGCCACACCTAGGGGATGCCCTCCTTGGGATTCAGGCAGTCCCCAGGAGTTGCTTTGGAAAAGTTCCTTCCCTGCAGCATCTCAGAAGCTGTGAAATCAGACTGCCCAGCAATGCAAGCACACAGGGGCAACACCTTCCTGCCCTGCATGAAGCTCATGTGTAGCTGTTTAATTAGAGGCACCTCTATAAAAGCTGAAACCCATTTAAGCTAAATAAACCCAGGCTGTAAACTTTCTCCCACAAGCCTTATTTTGCTTTCCTGTACACGGATACCTCTGTGCTGATAGAGACATGTACACTACAGCCTACGAGACTCTCTCCACTTCCCCAACTTTCAGATGAAATCTAACTGTGAAACCAAAACATCAGCTCCTTAGGAAGCAGAAAAAGTAGCAGCCTTGCAAAACGACGGACAGTCTAACAGCTTCAGAAGGAATATATGCAGCAACACGCACGTTCTTACCTGCACAAGTCTGTGCCATCAGCCTTTGAGAGGGTTTTTTTTGTACATCTACTTTGTAAGGATGCATTTTTTGAAAATGGTTCTAGTGCTCAGGAATGCCAAGAATTTAGGAAGAGAGCCACAGTTTAAGAGAGCAATTATTCGCCAGTAAATACTCAATTTGCTTGTCCTGTGATTTTTCTTCTCCTAACTCGCCCTCTCCATAATCCGTCCCTTGCTGCGTCATGAGCACAAGAAGTCTTTTCTTCATAACATAACACTTCAGTTCGCTATTTTGTTAGCATTAATTAAGAATTCCCTCTGCTGGTCATTTTCTATACTCTTATAAATAGCACCTTGAGCCCCGGACATTAGAAGGCAGTGAGTCAGCGTGTGGGATTCAGCCACCGTTTATAAACACCTTCAACCACATTCACCCAGTTTACAATATTCAGGACATCTCAGCTGAATTACTGCTTTGTGTCCAGTTTGTATTCAGATGGGGGCCATATGTTCCTTCATGTATTAGAGCAGAGCTCATTAGCACTGCTGCAGTCAAGCCACAGCAAACATTTTTGCTATCTCGCCTCCATTTTAACCTGATTACAAAAAATTTCTCCGGGGTAGATTTCTGGAAGAGAACTGCTCAAATCAAAAGTACTGTTAAAATGGCTACCTGTAAGTTTAAAATTACTTTAAAAAGTAATTTTAAATTACTTTTAATATAAGTAATGAGCAGCTGCCTTTGCCGCTAAAGAACTCAACTGTTACTTAGGATTAAACTGCTTACTGAAAGCGCCTTCAAAAAAAAATAAAAACACGGAAAAACCCTCACAAAAACTCCACTGCAGTAACCACAAGAGCTAAATACTCAGCAAGCAGACCTAGAAAAACTTAAGTTTTCCAGTTCTCTCGCAAGGTTTCAGTCACGTAACCTTTTCTGAAAGAGGGGACGCATGCGTGCCTCTAGGCAGGCAGCATCGCACAACTAGATTAACACCTTGCAATAATGGGAAGAGAGTGGGTGTAGTTAGAAATCTGGATGTGCAAATTGTATTTCCTAAGAAATTTTGTGTAGGCAAGTTCCATTCTGCTCAATCAACAGTAGGCAGAAAAATACTATATTTGGCAAAAATTAATAAAATACAGAAGGAGTGACTCGAAGCACCCACATTAACTGCTAACTGAAAATCTAGGGTCTGAAATACAAAACAGGAACACCCTTACAGGGAGTAGAAGAAAAAAAATACCCACCTGGGATTGAATGGGATGATAAAAGAATCCATTTAAATTCAGTTTAGAAAGGAGGTGGATCACCACTCAAAATCAGTTGGGGTCTGGCTATTTCTTACACAAGTGAAAACACCTTTTGGATTCAAAATTCAGTATTAGCATCGTGTCACGGCCACTTCCCTGCATACAGAAGTCCTGTGTGTGTTTCCTGAGATGCAGCAATAACAGAGAGAACCCCAGAACTCACACAAATTCAAACCATGCGAGGTAACATGTAAGAATAATTCCTTACACACAAATACACGTTCTAAAATATCAGGTTCCAAGCACAAACAGCATCGGAGGCATCAAACATCCCTAACAAAGAGCATTTCTGTCTACATACAACCTATATATCAGCTACTAAAAAGCAGACAGGTGAATAATATGCTTAAACAACCCAGACATCTTTGGGATTCTTGTACTCATAGATCTTGCAGTGCCATAAGCCCAAACTGGTTATTAGTTCATGTCAGAATTTATTTAAATTTCCTCCCAAACAGCACCATAACGAACGGAGATCTCTCAACTTTGTAAAGGTACCAACCACCTCACTGCGCCAGACTGCACTCTTTGAAAGTGGAATAGGACAGGCAGAAAAGAGGATGCAAAAGGTTAATGCCTACCCCTGCCTTTGAATTCACTGCTCCCCTCTTCCTAAAACTGATTTTCCTATGAGAATTCTAACAACAGGCCACAAAAAAAGATACAGTTGATGGCTAATACGTGTGTGTGTGTGTATATATATATATATATATATAAAACCAGTGTCCTCAGAGTGGCAGAACTTCCAAGTTCTTCCAAGTCCCATGCTGCTTCCTCTGTTGCAAACACCAGTTTTCACTGTTTTCAAGAAGACAGTGGTGGACTTGCTGGTAGATATCCAGTGGCTATTTGTGAGGGAAAGCCTTTGGAAATACAGCTAACTTCGGCTAAACAGAGTTATTAGTAGTTTCATATAAACTAATTGTTTTCCCTTAGATGTTAACTTCAAGTGACATAAACAAAGCAATTCAGGATTAAATCTGACTATTGCCTAGTATACATTATGTGTAATTTAAGAAGAGGGCAGAGGAGAGAAGATCAGACTTTGAAAGTACTTTCAGGTCAAATTTTCAATATTTAGATGATTATCTGAAAACGAACCTTTAAATCGACTTTAGACAAAATTAAAGGACATTAAAGAAAATGAAAATGCCAGGTACAATTCTGCTGTTAAGGCTCAGCAGTGCAAAGTAAATCATGAACAACAATAACAAGATTTTTATAAACGACTGTAAGCAAGCAGAGGTTGTTGTAATATTTTGCGATAATTCTTTCTGAAAAAATGGATAAGGTCTCCCTAATTTTTGTTGTCTTACGTTACATATTTTCACATTAATATACTAATTTGTCTTTGCACAGCAGAGCTTTTAAAAAGAAAAGCTGACACACTTAATAGGGACAACTGGGTTAAATGGGAATTTACTGGATAAAGTCAGAACATAACAAATTCTTACTTATCCAGTGTAATTAATGTAAAATTATACTCTTCTCAACAGGGACTGCATGGTAAAAGGGATATCTGGTTTGCTTTGGAGGTGCCCCCATTAACTGGATTTTTTTTCTGTAAATGCTGTAAGCAATCAGCTAGTGGAGCCAGACACTGTCCTCAGGTAACCTCATGCAGCTGCCTTCAGTGCAAAACGCTGTCACTTCTCAGACTTCATACCCTGTGATCCGCTTCCTTCCTTCACATTCGTCCCCCGAGGGATGACAGGCCAGCGCCGCGGTCCCTCCTCTCTGTGCGGCCCGGGGAGCGGGCGCTCATGCGGCACGACGGGGCTGAGCACGGCCCCGTGTCTTAATGCTCGCGTTCTGGGGAGGACCCCCTCCAAACACAGCTGACACGGGGGGCGCTTGGAGCTTTTGCCCTCACATCTGGGGTTTTTTTTTTGTTGTTGTTGTTTTCTCCCTGCTTGTAGCACCTGTTTGCTTTCCTTTTCAAGGGTATTTTTATTTTTGCAGGCTGGACTGGCATTCCGCGGGGATTTTTCCAGCAAGAAAAAGCTTTCTCAAAACACTCTTGAGCTGGTTTTGCTGCGGCACTATGGTTCCTGGTACTCGCATCTCCGGCCCAACACCCCACCCAACTCGGAGGGCTTTCCCACCACTACACACTAGCTACAGCTGAGCATCTTCAGCTACTCAGAAACGATCAAAGTATAGCTCCAAACAATAAACTTAAATAAAATGTTAACTTTGAGGAAACAAAAAATAAAATACAATTAATCCCACATTTAAGTACGCTAACCAGGTAACATAAAGAATTCACCTGGTCCAGAACAATCACAACTCAGCTACTCAGTGTTACATCTTTGTCCAGGTGATCTCCTACTGACATCAGCTTCTGGTTAGTAACCCTGACACAAGCCTGAGCCGCTTCTACTACAATCCATAGAGCTAACCCAGAATTCACAAAGGTGTGACCGTGTCCCAAGCTGGCGATGCCCTGAGGAAGACCAACTAGGGGGTCAGTAAGAAACAGCTTGCTACAGAAGGCTGTCCATGGGAAAGCTGTCTCCTGGCAGGCACCAAGGGCCTCTGGAGCTGAGCACTTTTCCAGGCAGGGCTCTGGGAGGAGGGCAAACACTCCTGCTATACCCCGTGACCAGCGTTAGGGAGCTACAGAGGTACACAGCGACATCTCCTGCAGCTCGGGCACGGCACGTATTTTGCTCTCCACACCAGAGGGATTTATACACTAAATAAATACCAGAATCCATTTTCTGTGCACATTCAACAATAGATTATTCCACAACATGACAAATATGATATAACTTAGGTCAGGCGTGGAGGCGTAGTTTGCACAGGCTGTTACTAAGTGACAAAGGAACTTGAGGCACCAGGGAAGAGGTTGTGTTCGTTAACTGTTCATTTCCAAACGGGGGTGGGGGCTGGTGTTGCATTTGCTTGGCTCTTTTTTGATGGGGTTTCCTGCCTACCTCTGCTGCAGGATGCTGGAGAAGAGCTGGACGGGTAATTTGGTGGAAGAACCGTTCTGAAGAGATTTAACAAGCTGCCCAGATACTAAGCACACATCACTGAGGTATAGTTCCAGCCTCTGATATTGCTCAACTTGGGTTGTTCTGGGTTTGGTTTGTGGTTTTGGGTTTTTCTTTTTACTTTATATACCTTCACTTCCAGTTCACACAGCACACTTATTTGCAGCTCAGATTTAAAACCCATCCAGAAAAAGCTGCACCACCTTATCCTACCAGACTAATAACGCACCGCTTATGTGCCAGTTAAATCAGAACTGCTTTCCCCTGTGACTGGGGGATAAAAATCGTTCTAGACTGCAGCAGATGGAATGGGAAACTTTGTCTTCCTGTTTGTATCTGGGGCACATATGAACAGCTATGTGAATAAGGCTCCAACAAAACGTTTAGGAAAAGTGTGTCAGGAACACTGGCAGATAATAAATGGCAGAAGAAGAACTGCAGCTCTAAACCAACCACTTTCACTCTGTAAAAGGGATCAAAACCTCCGAAGTACTGAGCCAGGCTGACTCTCTGCATCCTGCAAGGGGGAGAGGAGCACGCAAAAGTCTCCACTATAGCATTCTCCCTGCTTGGCAAGGACAGAGACCTGGAGGTTTCCCAAAGCAGCTGCTGACAAGGTGTGCTCAGGAATGAGCAGGAAGGGCTGCTGCGATTGCCAGGAGGTGTGCAAGGCTTCCTGGTGAAGCTCTAGTACCACATGCTGGGACAAAGCCACCTGACTCCAGAAGCAAGTTGGGACCTCAACCCATACATGCTCTTTTTCTGGGGCTCACTCTCTGTTTCAGAGAGCAGGTTTATCTTCAGAGACCTGTGTTGCAAGGAAATAGCATCCCCTTCCTTCTACAGCTGGGGGATGTAGGCAGGAATATATAATTGATTTTTCCAAGGTTACTGAGCCAGAGAGGAGAAGCGAAGCCAGATCTCTCTTGGTCTGCTGATCAGAGGCTTAAAAAGACCAAGCAATCCTCCCTCCAGCTTCAAGGCCACAAAGTTTGAGGTTTAGCATTTTCACAGAGGCTACAGTCTGGCCATAAGTGCGGATGTGCAAAACAGAAAAAAACCAGCCCTCCTGTTTGATCTTCACAGGAAACCTTAGCCCTGAAGTAACCTTGAGGTAACAAGAATAATGAAAAACATGATTTTTACTTGTGAGTTTAACACACGAGGTTTGAAGGTCATCAAAGTGTTTTTGTCTCAGAAGTGAGAACTGGTGTTTTTATACTAGACTTTCAGCACAGTGGTTTTAAAATATTGCTGTAAAGACATATACAAGTAGTTTGTTTACCAGGTTAGGAATTAAGAAAAATAAAATAAAATAAATAAACAAAACAAAAAAAAAAACCCTCTCCACAATCAAAACTTTCCTTGGCTTAATTACTCTTAACATCTTATTCACTTAATCAGAGGAAAGAAAAAAAAAAAATCAGCTTGACTTTTTTGACAGCAAAGTCAAACCAACTGGAAAATTCACCTCCTACAAGAAATGTTGAAAGGGAAAATTCTGGATAGCAACATGCTAGTGAAATGCTTTCAGCTGCAGCCACAGCTGTATTGTAATGAAACTTTATATTCTCTTTGACCCACTACTACTCCTTTCCTTCAAAAGATAGGGAAAGCTGTTGGATCTGAGTATTGGTTTTGATTGACTCCTTTCTCATAGGAAGGGGCACTGCATGGTATACAGACATATAAAATCAAAATGCCCATGAATTTACTTTGTGGACTACCTGCAAATACAGAAACATGGAAGAGGCTATATGAAGGTTATGACTATTTCTTCACTGGGGTTTTTCTTTCCTTCTTTAATGTATGTTGTCAAGTCAGCGAAGTACTCTTAAAACTCAGTGCAGAAATTACTGGGGAACACGAACAGGTTTTTTCCACTTAGACAAGAAGTCAGCCACAACACTGGGAATGGACTGGAGCGGCGAGGTTCTTGTCCTGAGTCTGCCTGGCTCTTCTCTGGGATGCCAGAGATCTTTCTTCACTGGGAAACAGTGATTTTTATATCTCGAGATCAAAGGGGCAGAATCTGTTCTCTCAGGACATGAAGTCCTAATACAAGCTAAAACTAAATGCTCCCGAGTTGTTCACTGCAGGGAACTTGGAAAAGAGACTGTTTTGCACCATTTATAGTGCTCTGCAACCAAAACGTTTTAGAGAATGCAGGAAAAATGTATACATAAGTTTAGGTTTAAAAGATGAGTTCTGGGCCTCATCCTAACACTATATTTTATAGAAGATTTACAAAAGGGACATAGATAATCTTACACAACGAGCTCCCAGTTTTATTTGGTTCTGTTTAATCACGTATTGTTCTGCAGCCAACTGCATTCTCTCTGGTCTCTCAGACAGTGGGTTTCATGCATTCTTGCATGTATTTGAACTTTTGATCATTTTCCAAAAATTCACTCTTAGTATCCTAGGCAGCCATCACTGGGTAGTGATATGGGTCATTCTAGTTCAGAATAAAAAGGAGATGAGTGTGACTGATCCTTTTTCTCAAGGCCAAATCTCATAACAAATTATCTGGAGAGCTGCCAACGACTTCAATGAGACCAGAAATTGTCCCTACTGTTATCAAAAAAAACTTCGCCTGCCGTATAAGAAAATCAGGGTGCAAATTCTCTAGCCAGACTTGATTCAGTCTCCCACAGATTAGGAAAAGGAGACTCAGACAAAAGAGCAAAGAGAAGGACAGCAGTCTTTACTGCTGCCTGTAGGTTACCGCTCATCAAATTCCAAAATGGAAGAAAAGCAGGGAAATGTGAGTAGTGTTGTATCGGTTCTTTCTGAGCAGAAGTGGAAATACTACCCTTTTTTTTTTAAAAAGAAAAAAGACTTCAGATTTTATTATATAGTGTATATAATATATAGAGAGGAGTATACAAAGACAGTAGCATGCAATTCTTGTCTTAATACTTTAGACTTTGCTTCCAGCAAAGAGTAAATGGAAGAAAATAAAACTAGGATACATATAAACTACTTATTAAGTTCCTTTTTGTCAGAAAATGAAAGGACACGTGGAAAAGAAAAAAATCCCACATTTTTGTTCCTTTTTTTTTTTTATATTTCACACTTTGGAAAAACATCAGTATGTCTGTACAAGTATGCATGTGCACGTATGTATGGCGGATTTACTGGTATGGCAAAGAAGAAAATGAGTCGATCTTAAAAGAAGCCAAGACTTGAATTCTCTGACTTCAATAGTGTTGCAAGGACTTGGAATGTGACAGATACTGGCATATTGTGGCTTGCTGTGAATGAGAGCTCGACTCTGAAGCTTTGCAGCGTCTCTGTTCCTAAACAGCAGAACGCAGCGCTCATGAGGCACATCTGAAGACCTGGGATGTGACTATTCTCCCTTGACCCCTCCTTTCCTGTGTGTAGTGCTTACCTTTAAATTCAAACATGCTCATGTTGACAAATCACTTCGAAATGAGATCAACACAGATAGATAACTTGTGCTATGATACAGAGAGAAAAGAGTTTTCAAAAGCTGGTGAGCACGGGAGATAAGCGGTAGTAGCACACGTAAGGGGAGCTACACATTCAACCGTTTGCATGTTATGCTGTCTTCAAGTGCTGCCATCATATTACTAGAACACTTTTTTTTTTTCACTTAAAAGCCTTTAAAACTGAGGTTTTGTTTGGGGATTTTTGTTTGGTTGGTTTCTTGTTTTGCTGTTTGGGGTTTTTTTTTTGTGGTTTTTTTTTAATAACTAGTCCTATACTTTTACCTGTTTCTATTAGGCAGCTGACTCCAAGGCAAAAGAGAATGGCCAGTATGCAAGGTGAGACACTATATTGAACCCATCAGGAAGGGTAATGACTTGGGGTTGTTCCAAACACCATGAACCTTCCTAATCACCTCAGATCCTCTTACAGGAACAAAAGAAAACAAAAAACAAATAAAAAAAAAAGAGTACACAGGGACTCAATTTCAGGGTGAATGACACATCAGCAATTTTAAGTGTAACAGATCTGAAAGACAGAAGGTGTAAGTAGTTTGAGAGGAGTACCCAAAACTGAAGAATTTCAGTCTTGAGCCCCAGGCCCTGCAAGCAGTGCTTTCAGCAAAGTTACCTTGCCCCCCTGCTCTTTATGTTGAGGGGTAAATACTTAACGTGATAATTTAACCACAGAATGTTTGTATTAAACAGGGGCCTCTTGCTCTCCAGTTTCTATAATTTACAACAAAGAGTTTATTAAACACAACTCTTTCTGTCTGACATTCAAATCCATCTCTGCAACACACTCTCCTCTGGATTTGCGCCACCGAATGAAATGCTTTGGAAAAACAAAATAAACCAAAACCCTGCTGTGGAAACAGGACAAATCTAGTTTCACATCCCCTGCAGAGAGAGAAACAAGACGGAAGTAAAAAGCACCAAATGGAGCTCATAAAGCTTCACTCTGATCTCAGCCTCCACATTCTGGCAGAAAGCACCACCTAAGAGATGTGCTCTGCTTCAAGTGAGAACAGCCTCTGATTGCACCGCGAGCACAAAAATATATTGTCTGTGAACAATTACCCCGAACAAACTCTGAATAAGGGAAATCTGACTACAGAATAAGGGGAAATGGGATGGGAGGCAGGCTAATCGTCCCCCTCCCTCGCCAAGGCCCTATCTCGCACGCCAGCCATCTGTAGTAGCTGTGCCTGCGACTACGGTTCGCGGGCTCCGCCGAACCTCCTTTCCACACACTGCCTGCATCACGCAGCGCCATGAGGTGGCAACCGGCCTGCCCACCAGAAACCACCCGCCACGGCAGGGAAGTAATTTCAGCCCTGAGACAAAACCTGGTTCTTGCTTTACGCCCATTTCATCACAGGCACTTGTTTGTATTCCTTACAACACTCCATTCAGTGAAGCCTACGTGGAAGGAAACTCATTCCAACCCATAGGTGCCACGGGGAATGAACAGGGCCTTCCCCTTCAACGTATCTAAAACACAGATAACACAGTGGGTTGGGGTCACTGCCCATTGGAGGGGCAGATTCTGGATATGTGGAACCTAACATGGCATGGCTAGAAAGGAAAGGATGCACACCCCAATATCATCTTCCTCCATTCCTGGATCCCATCCATCATCATCTTCTGTATCTTTGAGAGCAACCAGCAACTCAGAGAGTAAACCTGTGTCAGGGCCAGAGTCTGTTTTGGATGGGTTTTTTTACTCTTACACAGCATCCTCATGCATTTTGGTGCACACAGTCACGGATGTTAAGAGTAATTAGGCACACAACTAGATACAGGGAGGCCACTTCATAATCAACCAAGGTCTCACCTTGCTGGGAAAACTACTCTTAAATTCAGGTAGTAAACAGCTTTTTCTGCACGAGAGCACAGCAGAACGCTTTGCCCAAATGCAGGAGGTTCTGCAACATAGCACATTGCTGACAGGTTTCCAGTGACCCCTGGAAGATCATGTTTCCTTCTGGAACTTTTGATTGTGGTTCATTAGTGTACTGAGCACTCTGTGTACACTGCTCACCAGCATTTCACAGCAAGAACATCTTCCAACCCCGTGTCACAAGATGGTCTCCGGATTAGACGTTAGTCCTTTACTGCATTAGAAAGACAACGTTCCGCCATGATTTCTTTTGTTGTTAATTAATTCATTTGAGACTCTTCCTTAAATTTTCATTTTAATGCATTTTTGTGTGTGGGTATATTAGTCATTTCTGAAGTTGCATACAACTGTCACTGATTTCAAGTCTCTGTTAATGCACATATACAAACCACTTTGTATCATATACACAAGCATATGTACGTGCATGTGCATGCATGTATCAAACAAACAAACCAATAAACCTCTCCAAACTGCATCTTCCTCCCTCCTCCCTTCTCCATTCTGAGCAGGTTCCTGCTATCAACTGCTGGAGTGTGCTCACTCTACACCTAGAGCTATAATTATTTTGCTTTAATTTTACAAAACCTTTTGTTCCATTCCCACGAGCCCACCTGATCCTTATATTACACTTGCTCTATTAAAACACTCATGCAGAACAAAGCACAGTTGTACTGATTCATAAGTAACTCAACCCCCCCACCCCCTTCTCTTTTTCTTTTTACTAGGCTCATACATCCTACTGCAGCTTCATGACACTGTCCCTGGTGCCAGTCCACGATCCCATTTTTGCACTTTTTTTTTCTTTCTTTCTTTTAAACCATTATTTTTATGTGCTTAGGGTCCAATTACACTATTGTGTGCTGTTGTTTTGAATTGTTGTTCTCAGTCATTTTATGTTATGCTCTTTGGCACAACAACAGATATAGTGCAGAGGGTGCAATGGAATTTATTTGTTGTAATCAGACTCTCGGATTGTTTATTATTATTATTCATAGAACACAATCACCAAGGCTAGCCCTACATTTTTCCAGGGCAAGCAGAAGACCATTTGTAGGCCAGCCTCTGACACCAGCATACCCTGCCTGCAGGAAAAGGGCCCCACAGTGCCTTAGGTCAAGGTGATTACTATTACCCGGGTAGGGCTCGCATCAACTGCTCGGTTTTACAGCAAACCAAGCACAGCACCTGCAAGAGGATATTCACAGAGGCACTGGGCATTTCAGATTTAGGACAAAAGAACAACAAAAAAAAAAAGAAAAATCCCACAACTGCTGAGAAATAGACAGAGTACAGCTCATCAGTAAAGATGGGAACAATAGGAGGATTGTTCCGTCTGTTTGTCCTGTACAACAACTTCCTTGAGCTGAGACAACCTTCGTTTCCTGGCTTCTAAAGCACTGAGCACGTTGTTAGGACAAAGTGTTGGATAAATAATTACCAGCCAGAGTAAGGAGTGAGGAGTGGGTGCATGTGGAGAAAGCCCCAGCCAAGAGAAACTCAACCTGAGCTCTCAGTAGCCATCATTTCAAGATGAGACGGGGAGGCAAGATGCTTTGCAGTCCATCACCGCAGGCCACAGGTAGTAGATGACCATGGGAGAACGGACCAGGTGAAGGTGTGAGAGGAGGCAACAAGGGGGAGGAAAGTGCAGGGTGTGTATGTTTTTCTGGATGACACGTGGAACAATGGTGAATACTAATGATTTCTGGCAAGGGAAGAGAGTAACGGGGAGCAAGGTGGAGCGCGGCGAGGCACAGAACAAACACAGCTCTAAGGGGTACAAACCAAAGTTGCAATTTACCAAAGAACAATCGTTCTGCACATTTCATGTAGCATGTCAAATCTATCAGATTTTCTCTTATTAAATCATCATTCTACAGCAACAATCATTCTCTCAATCAATCCCCCGTGTTGTTAACTCTTAGTAATGACTAACTTGGCAGGAATTGATGTTTACATATATTTTAAAGTCCTGAGCACTGTTCTGTATTTTTTGGATGTTAAATTTCCTTTAAGTTTTCACTCCTTATTTTTTAACCTGTTTTTAAAGGATGGATGCATTCAACTGGAAAATAAAAGTTTTGTAACACACACACACTCAGATGATGTTAGCTCAGGAAATTGGCAGTGGGATAAGAACAAAACCATTCACCTCCTGATTGCTGATTCAAATCTAGCCCAAGTGAGATAGTCACAGAAGCTATAAGCCTCCCATGGTGGCTTTGTGATTTGAGATTATTTTTTATGAATCTCAATCCACTTCAGGCCAAGAACCAGAATTCACAAATCCACTGCCTCAATGAGCATTAACTGGCATCACTGCACACAGTAACAATGGAGATGCCAAAAACCAAACTGGTCCTGGAGACAGACTTCCCACCTTATCCTGGGAACTGATCATTAAAAACCAGGGTTGGTTCATGCAAAAGTGGAGCACAGGGAAACATGGGTATATCTATCTACCAAACAGAAAACAAGCCAACCCATCAGTGGTCACATCAGCTGGGTGCTGCAACAATTTCCTCAAACATGAACCAGTTCTCCAAGACTTCTGCAGTCCTAACCTCCCGTAAAACCAGGAGGTGTCTTAGGATGTGCCCTTTGTATCACTTCAGACCTGAGACACAGGGACAGCAGGAGAAGAATAGAATAGAGCAGAGGTTTTTCATCACCACTGCTGGGGAAGAAGGAACAAGCCTATCCACTCCTTGCCCCTTGAAATCAAAAGGGCCGCAGAGCATCCGCAGGCTTTGGTCATGCTTTGGTCCACTTTTCCTGCCCTGGTAAGAGGAACAAATGATGCATTTAATTTTGTGGAAGACCAAACCTGAGGAGGGCCGTGTTGCAAACCTTATCTGGGACACAGCTGATGAACAAAGCTATTAACAAAGCTATTTCACTAAACAAACATCCTACAGCACCCAACATGCTGAGGCATACTTCCCATGGCTCCTTCTTATAGGGAGCATGAATGATTAAAATCACTTGGGAATCAGCAACTCCAGCTGCCTCCCATAGATAAGTTTGCTAACCTGAGGGGGGCTAAAGGTCTCAGGACCCAAGAGAAGACCTAAGTTTTTTCCACACCACCTGTGCTGAAGTGCAGTCAATGCAAATTACACCTTCAAATCTGCACTCTGGTGCCTCCCTGCTATGTTTCCCTTCATACTTGTGATCTTTATCCCTTAGAAAGAGGAAAAACACATGGCTGATGAGCCACAAGTGCACGCAACTTGAAATTGTTCCTTCAGTGGCCGCTGCTTGGACGTGCACTTGAGCATTCAAAGGGAAGTGAGGTGAGAAGTAGAGCTGCATTTTAAATGGCCACATATTCCTTATTTTACACAGGGATTTTTGGAAGTCAGTGTTTCAAAGCTTTTAGAGACATCAATTGAAAGTATTCATGTATACAACAAGAAAAAGTTGTCTGAAAGTCCAGATGTTTTCCCTTTCTTTGCTCTTCATTAATTTCTTCTTTTCCTTTCTTTGCCAACAGGAAAAGGGATGATACTAACAAATGAAAAATAAAATATAGGTTTGATGGTCTTTGTCCAAAATAAAAATTTTAAGAAGGGGTAACCTTACAAGTTGTAAAGGATACCTGTGAGTACATACACACATAAATGCTTCTATGAGAGCAAGTCCCAGTTAAATGTGTAAAAAATTCTAAATGTAGCTGGGTAGAATAAATACAGTTAAACTCAGCTGATAAACTGGAATAAATAGGCAAACAATAACTGGTAAACTATTAAGAATCTGGAAAAAAAAACCACTTTTCTTTTATACAAATTTAAACTTGGGATCTAACACAGAGAATGATGATTTAACTTAGGAGTTGTAAGGTTAATAATGCTGGTTCCACTGGCAGAGACTTCAAGTAAACATTGCATCTTTCAAAACCTTCACAATTGCTATGGTTTAGGGAGGCTTCAGAACAAGCCAACTTGCAATTGGAAGCTGTATCTCTGTGGAAGCCAGTGTTCAGTGCACATGACTCAAAATCATAAATTACAGGATGGTTTAGTCCAGCAGAGAAAGGAACCACTACTCAAGAGACAGAGGTATGGCTTCTCTGAAAATAAAGAGAAATCATTTTCTGAATACCCTGTATACCATTGCAGCTCTCGTGTAACATGAATTTTTATGGACACTGACTACACATCAATAAATCAGTTGTGAATTCCTCAGTGGTTTTGGGAGAACTGGTAACATCAGGAATCAACTCAGAACCTAAGTATGCTTCAGTCTGCCTTGCCTATTGCAATCTTGGATGCAGGAGTGTGCTGAGCCACTGGTGGGCTTTCCACATTGATGTGATGGGATTTTCACAGCTTGATCAGTGAAGCTGGATTCTTGGTCTCTTGAGAAGCTCAGACCCTTACTCAGAGTTGGTTTAACTTATGTGGTAACTGACAAGTCAGGCTTACAAGCACAGGCATTTAAACATCTTCAGTGATTACACATTCACTGGAATCTCATAATTTTGTGTACCAAGTGACACACAGGCTGAGAGCCTTTACCAAGAGTCAGAGGATATGGATTGTTTACTGTAGATAGTAACACAGCAGTAAAAAACCCCACACCACCACCCTGTTCAGGTATTTCCTACAAGAGGAAGTCTCAGATGAAGAAAGAGTACCCGAAGTGAAGACACTATCACACAGGCACACCAGATTTGGCATTGTCATGATATCTGAACTAGAAGCAGGATTTGAATTTTACAATTAGTTTTACATGCCCCAGTTAGCTCCTCAAGCAGCACAGAGAGCAAAGGAAGTTCTCTTCTAGCATACAGGAGACACTAGTGAACTTCTGAAAAAAACCCCAACCCATTCTAGGGAATAACTGTGCTCTGGAGGATTTATTTATTTACTAATGCAAACAGTACACACTGAGATAACATCTGGCAATGTTTACTACAATGAAACCCAATCGATACTTCTGTCTACTACAATATCTGTCCACAAAATAGTTGCTCCTCCTGGCACCCACAAGAAACACTCTACTATCTATTACAGCAGCATTTATCAGCAAAAAGGGAGACTGTCACCTTCATTCTTCTATTTGAGTCCCAAGAGAAGACAAAAAGCTAGTTGTACCTAGACACAAGAACGATGGTGGAAAAATAGGAAGTTTGAGAGAGATATTCAGCTGGTAGCATTGCAAAGAGCACACAATTAATCCCATAAATTTTCAAAAAGAAACAGATCCCAGATCTTTTTTTAACTTGTACCTCAAGTTTAAACTTAGGGCAACCGATTACTTTCACCAGGGAGCTACAAGGCCTTCTGTGGTATTGTAGAGCTAGAAATTAAGGCAGGAATTTTGATAAGGCAGTGATACTGAACCTTCCCACGTAATTAAAAAGCCAAAAATAAATTTGTTTTGAAAGTTCTGTGTATTAGCATTTCCAAGTAAGCCCTTCTACTCTTCTCTATTGCTATATTTGCATTATTGCATGTCATGGTAGAAAAACTAGCAGTGTTTTGTGCAATGAAAACAGTCGCTAAGCATCAGCTTAGTACCTACTGAAGCTTCGTCTTTCCTAATCCTAAATGCCTCCTGCAGTCTAACAAAGAGACTGAGGTGCAGCAAGACATGCATTACTACTAAGAACCACAGAACATCCTGAGTTGGAAGGGACCCACAAGGACCATCAAGTCCAACTCCTGGCTCCACACATGACCAGCCAAGTCAGAGCATGGGACTAAGTGCATCATCCAGACGCTCCTAAATTCAGTCAAGCTGGGTGCTGTGACCACTTCCCCGGGGAGCCTGTTCCAGTGCCCGACCCCCCTCTTAGTAAAGAACCTCTTTCTAATGTCCAACCTCAATCTCCCAACTCAGCTTCATGCTGTTCCCATATCACAAAATTAAGAAAAAAGTAACAAAACCACACAAACAAAAAAATCAATGTATTTTTTCCTCCTTGCAATTTTAATTGCTGTAATTTTGCTTTTGTTTAGTCACTTCCAGAGAAAAATTATACATCTGCTTAATGTGATGATATATTAAAGAAACATACATTTGCCCCTATTTAATTTCACAATTTGCCAGCTCACTGTTAAATGCATTTCTATTTGTACAGGGCCTAGAGGTAAAATAAGACCTTCTGTGCTACATCAAGTCCTGAGGCATGAACTATGCTCACAAGTTATTGTGGTGATATGTTACCTTTCACCCATAAAAACTTCTCTTTGACAAGATAATTGGGATTGTAGTTATGAAGCAGGGAGAGCGGGGTGGCGAGGGGACACAATTTGTTTTCATCTCTACTGGTCTAGATCTACTGGGCAGAGGAGGGAGTTTGGACCAGTAAAGTGAGCTGCCACAGTAAGCACAGCACACATCGAGGATG
Source organism: Heliornis fulica (assembly GCA_013399135.1). Taxonomy (NCBI): domain Eukaryota; kingdom Metazoa; phylum Chordata; class Aves; order Gruiformes; family Heliornithidae; genus Heliornis; species Heliornis fulica. Next base: position 206,625 of record VXBZ01006148.1, read on the forward strand.
CCAGCTTATGCCATGCCAACCCCTGTCATTTGTTTCAGGTAAGATTTGCAGTAGAACTTTTTGTTTTGCTTCTTACCACTTCTCAACCTCCAGGCCACCAAAATCTTACTATAACCTAAAGGTCTTAATGACATGACCATCAGGAATGAACTGGGGAAGATTTTTAACAATAGTGCTATATCAGCAGAGCAGTGAAAGACACAGAAGATGACCTTCCAAACTTTGAACTGGTGAAAATCCCACTGAAGTACACGGAAGCCCTACTTAAAGGGCAACAGTACCATCCATCTTTAATATCCATCCATTACTGTCCATTTAGCCACATGAATTAGTGCCAGACTTGCAGGGTATTTGAGCTAGCTGTGAGAAGACTGGGATTTCAAATCTGCAGAACAAGCTCAGTTGGGATTTTTTTTATTATTATTATTTAAACAAATACAGGCAAAATACAGACTTGGTTTTGAAAGCTCCCCACACTGACAGAGACCAGTTGCCATTTGCAGACGAGTGCTGCTGAGGGGCAGAGAAAAGCAAAACTGAGGCAGAGACGGGGAATTTTACAGCTGATTGCACTGCAAGCAAGAGGACCCAGCAGAGGACCAGATTTCCTTAACCACACATCAACTTTCCCAGGTCCCCTTTGGCTCTGTAGAGGAAAGAATTGTTTTGTAAGCTAGTATTAACACTGAGGTAGATAAAATAGAAGAGGGAAATGATTTCTAACCAATATAGTCTTATAAAGTTTCATGAAATAACTCCAAACCACTTAAAATTAGGAGACTAAAACCAAAATAAACCTTCATTCAACCACTACTGGGCACAACCACACATATGACAACTTTAATGTCACTATGATATTAAACCAGAGTAAATCTAGTTGCTTTAAAAAAAATAATCTCTCTGAAGAAAGCACAAAGTAACTATTTTCCCACTGTAAATTCTTTTCCCTTACATCAGCTAAGGAAAATTCTGCGTCTCCTCCTGTACCTCAAGGCTGGCAGGAGAGCTTACAGAGTGGTCCGTGACTGGCCCTCACCGTGGGCAGCACAGCTGGAGAGGTGGGAACAGATGTATACATGTAAATTCATCAGGAATACCATAACCCACCCTGTGCAAAGGGGCAATTCAAGCCCACACATTTGCAACACATCCTGGCTCCACTGAAAGGAACGTGGAAGAATCCTGCTGACTTGATCTGGGCCAGGATTTCACTCTCTATCTGTAAAAGAACCAACCAGAAAATGGCTGCACTCAACACAGAAATGGCGTTCAGAGTTCGGCCAGGAATTATGAGTGATATTGGATTTACATAACCTCTCTGGGCACTACAAAGAAAACTTGCTTTGTCACACTGCTTACCTGCAGCCCTGAATCTCACTGGGTTCAATAACCCTGGGCTGCTTGGGTCTAGGAAGCAGCAGGGAAGAGTTGCCAGGGAAGTGCTATCCCATTTGGACAGTGGGATGAAGTAGTGGCAGCAGCATTAAGTGAGGTTCAGTATTTCATGCAGGAGGAAGAGTCTATTACCCTTTCTAGACTTCCACCTGCACAGCCAACCATTAATCACAATGCAGCTTTAAGCATTAGTTCAGCATTAAATACAGAACATCTCCTTTCCTATACGGTATATATATATATATTTTAGAAGGCTTTCTGGGTATAAGGAGGCTTGAGGAATAACTACTGTATGGTATAGATATATTCTAAACATTATGACAGAGACAGTATGAGAGATTTCTAGAAATTAAATGCTTTTAAATGTAATTAAAACATAATAAAGATAATCACATGTAAAGCTGTGCCTCTGACAGTCTGACAATGCAGGGGCATCAGGAATGTTTTCCACCGTTGTACAGCACGGGAAATCTGTGCCTATCTCATAATGCTGAAAGGCAAATTCTATAGGGGGTTACAAAATGTATTTTAGCAGCTGATAATTTTATAAAAAGTAAAATTTGCCTAGTGTATTTGAATTCTCTGGGAGACTAGTTGCGGGAGTATGTAAAAGATTCTTTCTGTGCTTCTTACAGTAAAAAATCCTGTCTGTGGAAGAATCCCCAAACTTTTCACCTCCAGAGCTTCCCTTTAGCTGCCTCTAGGTTGCACTCCACCTACAACATTCTTCCCTTTACCCTTAACACATCCCAAGCACTGGATAAGGACCCAAACTGTGCGGTTGGAATTCCACTGATAGCCAAGCACCTGATGTTACTGCATCAGGCTTTAAAGCCCCTGAAATAGATTCAGATCTGGTAGAAAAGTGGCGTTTCCTCATCAATTTCCATAACTCTGCAACAGTCTAAGACTTCACACATGAGAGAAGAATGAACTTTGAGGGCTCCAGAAGTAGAGGAACTACCTGAATGCAACATTTTGGTTCAGTACCACTCTGAAAACACACACATTAATACAAAAAGCATTTGTTATTGATTATAATCACACATAATAGCTGTGATTACCTTCCCTCATTAAGAATTCTCCTCAACTCCTATCAAAGGACAGTTCCCTGGACAGAGAGGTAGACACTTGCGGTAACCATGACCAGTCTCCTCAGGAAACCGTATACCTGCTAGTTATCTAGGGCTGTGCTAATAGCTGAAGGTTTTTTCAGTGGGGTTCTAGAGCTCTGTGTGTCAGCACATCAGTGTGAGAAGACCACAGCATTATCAGACTGGTGAAGCAAATAGGAGTGTGTCACAGCAAACAAACGTCTTCTTGAATGGCAAGTGTGATCAGAATAAGGGCAGATGCAGCTGGAAAGGAAAGTATTTTCTAAACCACACAGAAACACACAGAAGCTGAGAAGTAGTTATATGTCAGACTGTGACACATAAGCAAACAGTATAATTTTTGGGGTGATTTTCACATAGCCAAGGGGCACCGGAACAAATTCAATAGCACCAAAGCTCTGGCAGAAGTAAAAAGCATAATCCTTTCCTTTCTGCAGGACAGAAACAACTACAAGGAATCAAATCTTTTACATTCAGGTGCCATCCACAAGTATCAGTACCTATAGCAACACTGCCTATCAAAAGTCAGGGGTTTTTTCACTGTTAATCATGCTACATTTCCTGTCAGGTTGACCAGTGCTGTAATTCTATACCCTCTCGGACACTGGTTCCTCAACACCCTCTCTCTCTGCATTCCTTAAGCCTGTGTGATGCCCCAACTGCTGGAATTTTGCTTTAGTTGTTAAGTGCATCCAGGCAAAAGCTGTCATTTACACACCACGCCAGCCCCAAAGGGTGATCATTTTATAGTTGTTTGCTTCAGGAATCCAGTATCACTTATTCTGGAGAAGTGACAGCCGCTCAGACCTAAGAAGGTTAGTTGTGTATTAAAACAGGGCAAGAGACATGACAAAACAGATTACCCTCCTTGTTCAAAACCCTAATGAATGGAAAAAGAATCTGGGAAGAGATGAGAACTCATCTGCCTCTGGCTCAGACTGATGTTTGGCAGATTTTCCCAGTGATGGTTTGATCTTGAAAGCTGCATACACAGCAACTGCACCTCTATAACCTGCCTAAATGAACTGGGACTGCAGGATCATGACCGAAACCAGTTCATATCCAAAGAGGGCATGCAGTGATCTGGCACACAACTGCTGTCATCGCTGCTGGGAATTACATATCTAACTCTGTGAAAAGGTTCTGCTGCTAAGGATTCTTGATAGCTTACTGTCAGTCTTGAAAGGGATGGTCTTCCATTTTACAAGGGATTTTAATTCTTCAAAATTTCCATGAGAAAACTACACGAATTAGAATGAAATTTCTAAGAAAACATTATGAAGACAACTCAAAAAGTATCTGCAAGGAAAAGCAATGCATTCAAAAAATTTCATTAATGCAGGCTCTGACTCAGAGGTGCCTTCAGTTATTACTGACACCAAAACATCTTGCAAGGCCAAATACTTTTCCAATGGCTTTTAACAGCACAGACCAATCTGCCAAGTGCTTGCTATCTCCAATCCAGCTATCTTTCTGCCAGCTCCTGCAGGCTCCTAAAGGACAGAGGTATAACAGAAAGAAGGAGCAAGAACTAGGACCTTTTAAACCAAAATGCTACAGGATGATGATGATGCACTCACAGAATAAAAGATTCTTTAGGAATTCTTAATTCTTTGAAATATAGAACTATTAAAATATGTATCTGAAGGACAGTGTTCCCTGTCATGCTCATCTTTCTTGTGCCATTGGAAACTAGAAAAACAACAGACTGATTTTGATGTAACTGAGAGTAACGTCTAATCTGTTACCTAGATGCAGGGTCAGTGACAGGAAAGAGGGTAGTAAGAAACACCAGGTCCTCTATAGTAAAATTCAGAGCCAGACCACTTAGACTAATGAAGAAAACAGAACAGAAAGTCTGGGTAACTTGCATTCATCAGAACACCCCACATCAGACTCTGGAATTTGAAATGATTCAGTAAGAGTGTCCTCGGGGAGACTGCTGTAAATATAGAATAACCACAGTCCCTTTCTGTGAAGTCCCTCCCATTATACACTACTTTAGCTGAACAACTTCATTTCAGATAGGACAATGTAAGAGCACCAAGGCTTGGAAAAGGCCAGGTCCGTGTTGCCTTTTTTTTCCCTTTTATAGGTTATCTGTTAACATCTGTGGTCTAAGATAACTTCTCCTTGCTCACCATTATTTAATTTTGCTTTTATCTTGAAGAAGGCCAGCAAATGCTTTCTTAAACGTGGCAAAAGGTTTTCCACTTCCACTATTACATCTTCAGGTGCTGAAATGCTGAAGTGTTTTACAACTTACTAAAGTAGTGCTACTCAGGGAATCAATGCTAATATTCCCACGCCTTTTTAATATGAGTGAATCACAACCCATACTCCTTTATATACTAAAGCAACCACACACTGGAGAGCCATTTTCCCACTTTCATCTATTGTGGCTGCTGTTCTGCAAAAAACATGAGCTACCACCTGTAAAAAAAAAAAATCACCACTATTTTTCCCTTTTATACACTACAACATACAGTACTACAACAGCAAATAAAGTAACCCCCCTGCCTCCCCAAAACACCAAAAATTAAACATTTCCAAGAAAAGCAAAGCAGCATGAGGGACTTAGTCAACAATCAATCTCAAGTATTATTTTTTTTCCCCTTTTTTAGTGCTAGATTGGAATGGGACTGATTCAAACCAACCTTAGCCCAAACAAAAATTTCAGGCTGGCAAACTGCAATTTCATTAAGTGAAAACACCTTCCAAGGATGTTTACATGAAAATTCAGAAAACAGAGACAATCACAAAGCTCCCCATCTCGAGACATTTACCTTTTTGTAGCAGGCTTTACTCAAGCCCCGTTACATATTTGCTCTGATCATCAATCCTATTTGCAACTTTCAACTGTCTCCACGATGTGTGTCAGAGGCCTTTGTATCAGGCAATACCTGGAGTGTCTCCATTCATCCAAATTTTAAAAACCAGTAACTGAAACAAATCAGCATTTGTTCAGTGACTGGAAAGGAACCATGCCGACTCACAGCGACTGAAAAATCTGTCCTTTGGTGTCTATATGACTCCCTTCCCTGTCCTTCTCTAAAAAAAGCAGGGTCAAAGCGGAATGCTGGCAGCTCAGTGAAATCTTTGAAGAGACATTATGGTTTCAGTTATGAGAGGATGGAAAAATGAGAACCCCAGGGATTTTTCGGGAACATTAAGCTTTATTAATCAGGAATGTATCAGCCACATACCAACATTCCCAAACGGTACGCTGAATCAGAGAAACGCCAGGCAGCAACAGAACCCATCCAGGCTGGTCTTCTGCCTGATGGCAAGTTCTAGCATGCCCCAAGAGATGGGTTTCCAGCCCATTCCTTAAAAAAAAGAAACCTCCCCCTGCTCCCACGCTGCCTAGAGGCTGTGTGTCCTGGTGCTTTGCAACCAATACAGTCAGGACATGGTTCTTAATGTGTAACTTGGTAATTTTCCCTGCTCGTTCAACTGACTTCTTTAGGTCTTTTTCCCAGCGGATATGAGGAACAATTAATCACTGTGCTCCTGATTACAACTTTTCACTCACCAGAATATTTTTTTCCACATTCCCCTTACTGTACAACAAAAGCACCTCTTTCAGGAGCATATAATGCTACGTAGGGCTCCTACGTATCCTCCTGCCCCTGGGCCAGATAACAATCAACCAGTTTCTGCTTTCTCAACAATTTTAATACTAGGACAATTTCTGCCTTGGCAAACATTCATGACCTCTCCACATTTCCACTGGGGTTCCACAGGTGGAAATCAGGGCAAAATGTATCCCCTTGAGTTTCTGGATTAATGCCTTGGTATAGGAAGGGGAAAAGACAAAATTAATTCTCTTTGTTAGTGCTAACACGATTCCTAAGTGACAGTCAGCCCCAAGACATTGATCTCTGTTCAAAGGAAGCACACTTCCATACTCATTTCACATTTGTGCTTCTTCTCCAGCATGGAGTCTACAAGCAAGCAGATAGGAGTTTTCGTATCTACTTTCACAGTTTCATAGAATCACAGAATCAAAGAATGATTAGAGCTGGAAGGGACTCGCAGAGGTCATCTAGTCCAACCCCCCTGCAAGAAGCAGGGACACCCCCAACTAGATCAGGTTGTTCAGGGCCTCATCCAACCTGGCCTTGAACATCTCCAGGGATCCAGGGGCATCCACCACCTCCCTGGGCAACCTGTTCCAGTGCTCCACCACTCTTACAATAAAGAACTTTTTTCTAATACCCTATCTAAATGTCCCTCCCTCTGTTTTAAAACCATTACCCCTTGTCCTGTCACAACAGGCCCTACTGAACAGCCTCTCCCNAGAGTAGAGGGGGAGAATCCCCTCCCTCGCCCTGCTGGCCACGCTCCTCTTGATGCAGCCCAGGATGCAGCTGGCTTCTGGGCCTCAAGAGCACATTGTCGGCCATGTTGAGTCTCTCATCCACCAGCACTCCCAAGTCCTTCTCCTCAGGGCTGCTCTGGAGCCACTCTCAGCCCAGTCTGGAGTTGTGCCTGGGATTGCCCCGACCCAGGTGCAGGACCTTGCACTTGGCCTGGTTGAACCTCATGAGGTTGGCACGGGCCCACCTCTCCAGCCTATCAATGTCCCTCTAGATGGCATCCGTCCCCTCCAGTGTGTCAACAGCACCACACAGTTTGGTGTTGTCAGCAAACTTGCCAAGGGTGCTCTCCATCCTACTCCATCCCACATATTTTCAGATATGAAATTCTAGTTAAAACATCAGTTAGAGGAGGGAGGGAGAGATCCCATATCCATCAGGAACCACAAAGAATTTTTGTGCCAGAAAGACACGAGTAGGGTAGGGCTTGTTTGCTGCTTCAAAACTCTTCCTTCATTTAAAAGCAGTACTGTGATGGACGAAGGCCTCCTCAGCCCTGACATCCTGACGCTACACATGCGGCATGCACTCTGGGACGCCGGCTTACTGTGTCACATCGGCTCGGGTTCCGCCTGTTCCTCTCCTTATGCCTGCAAGCTCAATTGAACTTATGAAAATTCAAACTGTCTTCTGTCTGTTTCATACATCATCAGCAAACAATCACTAGACAAAATGAATTTGCTCTCTGTAATTTGGAGGCTACACAAATGCCTCTGCTGTATAATACAGAAAGGGGGAATAAAGTTTGGTATGCAAGGTTAATTCAGCATGGAGGGAAGTAGCAGAGAAACAGACAGAGAGAGAACACGAACAATAAAATGATCAACGGTGGGGAGAGTGACACGAGAAATACTTCTGCAAATTGGAGTTGGCCTTGATACCTTTGAGTGATGGAATTAAACAAAGGCACAAGTTGTGAAAGATCACCCCCACGAGTGGCTGTATCTCCTTGTGATTTGTCTACACAATATACTTATTAATAATAACGGTTACTACTTCTCCTCTAAGAGCTTTGCAAACACAAACTCAATAATAGTCACAGAGATGCATCAGTTTGTACCAGACCAAAAAAGTGATCTGCTGAACAAGTCATGGTGAGGTTAAATGACTTGTCCAGTGATGCTCCACGAGCCAGCAACCGTCTGAGCTCCAGAGCGCTGGATCTCTTGGTCAGCAAGCAGATCTCAAGGCTGCATAAGGCTGAAACCTTGACAAGTCTCTCTTTTTAACAAAACTGATGTATCATATAGTCCTTACTGGCCTTAGCCAGTAACTAAAACCATTGGTTTAAAAGCGCATCCAGTGCACCTCTTGCACAGGTTTTCAGGCTGGGTGTACAGAATAATTTTCATTCACAAGCAATGTGTTGTCACGGTCTCTTCCTAAAATCAAGTAGATGAATGCAAGTAGAGGTAGTTCCTCATACCAGACTTAAGTCTATTTGGAGTCAGTCACAAGCAGCAAAGTACTAACAAAAGTAGCAAAGTACTTCACTCAAATCCTTAACTTTAAGGATGTGGTTGTCCTATGGACTTCAGTGGATCTCCTTGCCCATCAATCCCCACAACTTTAGTACATAGCAAAACATGGCCAGAGCACCCAATGAAGAAAGAATCCAGCCATGACCTTTCCCATTGAGAGCATGCCTACACTCCATTTAGAAGGCAGTGTTTCCACACAACTGCCTGTCAGGCATTCATGTGCTGTGAATCTGTGAATCCTATTTTCTTCTAATGCCAAGTTAAGCATATTTTCCTATCAGCCAAAAATTTGACCAATCTTACATTAATCAGCTGTTTTAGGGTCATCCCTACTGCAAAGTAAGTTTTCCACCCTTCAGTTAAAGAAGTACAATTAAAAAAAAATAAAAATCAAACACCAAAATACCGCCCCCACCCCCCCAAGACCAAAACAAAATCAACTCCTAATGTACTGTGATTCCACGGTTCTGTGAAAATAGCTAATCAGAAAACTACCAGAACACGGCCTGCCTCTTCTTCTTGCTGTTTTCAGTTTAATACTGGAAAGCCATACTGGGAAGTTCCCTTTAATAAAGATATTACAATTAGATCCCTGATTACAGTGAATATACATAGGAAACAGGAAAACCTTACAGTATACTTTCCTTTCCAAAGAAGTTGCCCACACTTTTATTGTGCCAAGTTACCAGCTACATGGACAGGTTTGTCAAAAATCACATCCCCATTTTCCAGCCATACAGGTGCACATGTAAAAACTCCCTCAGCTTGTGCTTCTGTATTCCAGAGACAGGCTGTACGCCAAGGCTACTGGCCTTAGGAGCAGCTAGAAGTTTGAACGTGGGGTAATTTTATTTGATAAAACAAATGACACAAGAAATTGAAAGATCAGTATCTTGGACCTTTACTTCACAGAGCAGAAAGAACAACTGGGCAGAACAGAAAGGACTTGGGAGTCATGATCCCACACTCCATTCCCAGTTTGATTACTGATTTACTCGGACTTTCCACAAGCCGCTCAACATCTCTGCCTTGATGTGTTTGCCACCCTTGATTTAAAATAAATAAATAAACCAATAAATAAACACCCCTATACACACATTCTATGCTCATGTATTTATTCCCCCTCCCCCAAAGCCTAGAGTCTCACATAACAACAAAAACCACCATTCCAGCCAGCACCAATCATCAGGCCACATATTGCTACCTGGTATTGTGCCTTAGGGCTGTCCATGCATGACCATCTGGATCCTAAGGATTCATGGAACTTGCCTAAATTTCCTCCTCATACTGCTGCTGCATTTTGGAAAGAGAATGCCTTCTAATCTCCAACAAAAATTCTCCTGGATGTTCACATAAAATTGCAAGACAACTTTGAAATTCTCAAAGATTACTCACAGATTCAGAAGTGTCCCCCAACACATCCCTTTAAATGGCTGCTGGATCTGGCAAATCCACGAGTGTTTTCTACTCAGCTCACCAGTGTAATTACAAGGTTAACCTCTGGTGGCCAGTGAAGCTGCTCACATTGAGGAATGATGAGCAGAAAACGTTAAATACCATTCACTGGCCACAGCCTGCAGTTAATACACAATATTTAAACAACACAATGGCACGGCCCCTGCCAGTAATGTAAAAACACAATGGAGTAGAGCCAGAATGGCACAATCTGCCTGCCTGAGTCATGCTTGGCGCTGCACACTGGAAGGGGCATGCATTAGCTGCCCACAGTGTACCATACCCTTCAGCTAGGCTGAAATACAAATTTATTTTTGAGAAGGAAGGGGGAAGTGGAGGGGTAAAAAAGGAAGGAAAAAGTCCCACGTAGTAGTTAAAATACTTTAACACTGAAGTACAAAAGTAGCACTTTGGAAAAAGTACCACTCTGGATTTCATTGCAGGCTACACATTTTGATCTTAAAAAAAACCCCAACAAACTGACTTTGCTTTGTTATGTTGCACAGACAGCTTTGTATTACAATCCTTTTTTTTCCTCTTACTATCTGCAAGTTCCATGGTTTCTGCTCATGTATTATTTCATTAAGTTCAGAGTATCTGAATCTACTATATTTTCCAATTGTCTTTTGCGTGGCTGTTCAGCCACTGAAGTTCCAATTCTTAATTATTGTCCCAAATACATTCAATAAACAGATTCTAAATAAGGCTAGATCAGAGTGATGCACAATCTGACTTGCATTTATGGAATAACTATGCTCTTAGAAAGAGACTCCTTTCTCGCCGAGAGACGCAAGACATTATTTTGACTGTTTTGTTGTGTCACAGCACAGATGAATTCGGCATTTCTTCCTTCGTCTACACCCTAAAGCAGCTGGAGCCCTCTGTGATGTCATCAGAAAGTTATCAGGTTTTTTTCTTGTATAAAAAAGAAAAAAATTTGTTATGGCATCACGAAAATAGAATAAACCCTCTTTTATGCTATAAGGAATCTTCTGCTACTTTCTGTTATCTCTTCACCAAAGGGCAGAAATCCTCACTGACAAAGCGACAGGAACTGTAAGTCAACAGACACAGACACACACACGATTCCTAATAATATTCAAAACAAAGCAGGAAAGAATGATCTATTCAGGGGGCTGAAATTAAAGATCTGCAAGATGTAAGTTCGGTTTTAATTTTTAAATAAAACATCCTTTGAACTTCTAAATCCCATTCAAGGGGACTCTGACCTTTATCCAAGACCAGCTACTGTGCTAACACTTTGGATGCATAGAGAGGAAAAATACAGACAAAAGGTACCGGAAAAGCTTTTACTTACAGGAATGCAGTGCAGCTTAATCTTTTTGTTTTTAAGGTGCAGTGATTTCAGCATCTACAATGTAACTTCAGGCAGTCTGAAAAGAAACAGGTTAAAATCTCTTTCAGTTATAATTGGTATTTCAGATTTAATTAAAAATTAAACTTTCATAATGTTTCACCATCCAAAGCAATGCATTATCAGTCAAGCGTAGCCTCTTTTTTTTTCCCTTTTTTTTTTTGTGTTAAAAGAAGCTCTTCCCAGAGTAGTTTGCAATGAAAGAAGAAGGAGAAAAAGGCAACTGAGAGTAGCAAAATATATTTCTTTAGCAAAAAATCTCTGTAAACTTGGAAAGAATCCTTCTGCCACTTAATTTTAACAATCAACCTTACACTCATTAAAAAAAAAAAAATCACAATTAAAGAAGACAGTAAAGCACCATCACATACCAATGACTGTGTGGGGAAAAATGTTAATTTCAGCAAAACAAGGACATTGCTAGGACCAGAACATACGCACCAAAAGGGAAAATATGGTTCTACATAATGCCAGCCAACAAAATTTATTTAAAATTAGTCCTACAGTATGTAGCACTTTCAGCCTGTTACACGGTGTAGAAGAGACAGACAACTTCAAAAAGAGAAAAGCTGGTTTTAAAGTGTACAAGGCAACAGGCCCCTTGCACCCTTTTCTTAAGGGGCATGAGACAGCTACTCTATGAAACCACAAGGTTCCTTATTGTGCAAAATAAATGTCATTTTGCTGTGCAAAACGGATGATTAAGAAGTGGTAGCAGAGATAGCATTTGAACAGATGCAAGAAAAAAAAGTATTTTTTTTTTTCTAAAATGCAGTTGGAATGACAATAAAACTCCAGGGGTTGCACCATAAATATAAGTTTAAATGTTAGACTGGAGTTTAAAACCTGTGGTTTTAATTATATCTAATTATAAAGGCTCCAAAACCAGGAGAAGCGAGAAAAACAAAAAATATTAATAATAAATTAAAACAATTTTGCAATAAGTTGTCACAGTTTGGCCTCATAATAACAAACCATACAGCAATATACACAGACACATACAACATACCAATGACTCATTAAAGGAACAAATCAAAACTTGATTAAATTTTATTTCAGAAGGTGACAGCAGAACTTGCCTAATTTACCCCATTCAAAGTCAGAGCTATTCTCTTCACCAGGAGCACACTAACGAGAGATCTGCAAATAAATCCTGGATGCGGATCTAATACCCATTTCAAATATCCCATGGGCTGGGGGCAATTCCTAAGGGAGATTTTGTCTTTATTCTCTCATGAGTAAAAACCCAGCTCTCCAGTGTCACAGGAGCCTTCCCAATCTACCCCTGCAGATGATGGAAGCAGAAGTGGACTGGATGAGATGCTACACCGCCACGCGAGCACGTTCACACACGGGCGTGTAAACCGCAAACAAGAAACGAGCTCAGGAGCTTATTTTTAGGTTTAACTTTTCCACTCTGTCAAGATCAGATGTATTAAAAAGCAGGAGGCAAAGCAGAGAGCGTGGAAGGGGACAGCACAGCAAGAATTATCAGAGCTTACACAGAACCGATTCTTGAGCATTCAAGTGAAGGAGCAAGAGCCCCCAGACACAGGCACTAGGACGCTGCTGCCACCGGATAACCTTTACAGGCTTGGATGAAATTTTTCTTGAAGGAATCATCTGAGAAATATGTTCCTCATCCTTCAGAGACTCTTTACATCAAATAATCATACTTCTTTCTCCTGTTTGGCATCTAGTAAGATAGACAAGAGAAATCCAGGCAAAAAAAACCCCAACAACTTAAGTCCATCAGTATCAGGCAACAGCACAGCTGTCAGATAACAGCTTCAGCCTCTGAACTTCTATTTCTTTCCCTTCCTTCCCCTCCCCAATTCACCCCTTTTCTAACATCTTCATGCCATAATGCTGGCATGCTAGCAGGGAAGGAGAGGGGCAGTGGTATTTGCAATCCAAAGCTATTTCTTTTAATGAATGCAATGAAAAACTGACCTCAACTGAGAAAACAAAGAGCATTCACTCAGGGTGAAATGTATCCCTGTATAGAGAGCCAGCACACAGACTGTACCACTGAAGCCCTATTCTGATGACCTAAATAGGAATAAATTGGTGCATGGACTTCATCACAGCGAATTTTGTCCAAAAGCCCCTTTTCTTGTAGAGAGCAAGGAAGCATTTAGCCCTCTGCTCTCAAAGTACAGAGGTACAGCACCCCCTTCCCATGCTGGGCACCATCCTGGCAACTGCTCTTTGGTGTGTTTTTCTTGTGACTGTAACCTGAAGTCCTTCCTGCTTTGTGCATGTTCCCCTGGCTGGAAGGGAAAAGGAGGAAATGTGACATCTTGCCCTGCTCTGAGTTAAGCAGTGGGGCAGTTAAGCAGCCCCTGCAGATGAAGCGGCTCCTCTGCTCAGGGCAGGCCCATGCACAGCACGTGCAACGAGCCACCCAGGAAAGAAATGCAGCCAGGAGATAGCTCGCTGTAGGAGTGTCTCCACCGCCATCTTGAAAGCCTTCAACTAAGGAGCCGTAGGTAACAGAACACCTGATGTACACCACGCACAGCCAGAGCCTCTTAAAGAGGTATTTTAGCTTCAGGTTGGAGTTAAACCCAGAGCAAGACCTAATGAAACACTGGATACCACTGCCTGCGACTTTAATAATATCTTTCATTTTACAAACTGAGAAACCTGTGACATGGAGATGAAATTATTCAGACAGGTATGTACAAGCAAGAGGTAGAGACGGAGGCAGCTTCTCAAGGAGGAGGCCCGCATTCCTCTGCATGCTCAGCACTGCCGGGCAGGCCACCGACCGCTGCCTAAAAGGAGTGCTTCAATCCCCTCCCCCCATGGAAAGCAAGGGATGTGGCTCAAGAACAGCCAGAGAACTTCATCTTGAGAGCGGCCCAAGAGCTGGAATTGCAAGAATGAGAAGCATGGTGGGTCAGGAAGGAGGTACATTAGCAGAGCAAGCGTTAGCTGCCTGCGAAAGCTTTAAAAACAATTAGTGGAAGGTAAACATGTTTCATTTTGCTTTCTCATGATTCCTGCTTGCCATGAAGTTTACACAGAGCCTGAAAACGGTGAAAGCAAAGCTATTGACTGTACAATGACCAAGTTTCATAAGCAATATCCCTTTACTTGCATGGCACCTAACTCTACTGTGCTGGGCTCATGTCTGTGTCCCCCACTTTCGTAAGAACCACATTAAGTCCATCTAAAAATTAAAGTGAAGGGGAAAAAAGTATCAGTTGTTATTAGAAACCATTTCAGAAGATGTCAGCCTTCTGCAACCTCTTAGCAATAAGGAAGTTTCATATCCGTAAAAATTTGATTTTTCTTGAATACCTGAAGTCCGCTGGAGCAGGCTAATGAGAATCATATACAGTTCATCAGTTATGGGGAGAGGGAAGGTTAGGGGAGAATATAGCACAACAGTTATTGGTATCTTTTCTACACAGAATATAAAACATTGGTCAATTGATCTCACTCAAAGTACTTGCACATATCATTACTCTCACTTCCGAAACTGCAAATCAATGATGAAGCAACTGACACCAATAACTATTCACAGAAAATAAAATACCAATGCCCTTACTCAGGGAAAAGCTCATAGATAATATTTAGAAAGCCCTCTTCAACAACGTGTGGGGAAGAAAAAAAAAAAACAACAAACAAAACCCAAACCAAAACAACAAACCACCCACCACCAACAAAAAAATCAAGCCCATTACTCTAAAGAGAATTTTCCAATAAGCTCAGGGGCCGGTCAAGAGACCTACTCTAAATTCAGAATCCAAATAATGACTTAGGATATGGCCCAGATTACTTCCTGGCATTTTAAGTTTGAAAACATAAGCAGGACTGTAGACTGTGTCACAGAAATTGGAGAGGGAAGTCGATGCTACACAGGCTCTCATCTAGCACAAAATAAGCAGACTTTGAAATTGGAACCAGTATAAGCACATCAGCACAACGCTCAGCCTAGGCTCATCAGTAATGCAAAAGAACAAATCATATTAATATAGATATAGGATTACATTGCTGCTTCTTTTCTAAGGTCAATGCATTTTAGTTGGTCCTAGTTCTCTGTAAACAGGTTTATTTTGTCACCATTCTCTTGTCTTGAGGGGATAGAATAACAAAAAAAAAAAAAAAACCAAACCAATAAACAAGGAAGAAAAGCCTCTTCTCAAAGATTCCTCCTAAAAATGAATGCTTTCCTGAATTGGAGCCCTTTGTACACCTGCAAAGGCAAACAGGAGTTCTGGTCATTTCCAGTTCTTTTTGAACTGGATGCTACAACAACACTTAATGTGGCTTCTTCCTAACTCTAGGACTGTGGCTGAACCTGGGGTTGACCTAGGAGAACAGGAGGAAAGAACAACCTAGAGTGTTGTGCTACAATTGAAGGTTCCTGCCAGTCTAACAACAGAAGATTGAAGGTTCCTTTGTCAAAATGGTAAGTCCCCACCTGTTATTAGTTCACTGCAAAGCTGGGTGACACAGAGATTTTTGTCTTCCTTAATGTATCTGCTTTTTCAGTTTACTTTCCCAACAAATACTATCCATTGCAAATGTTCATTTCCAAACCATGGCTGTTTCAGCTAAAGAAGCATTTTAATCAGGAAAAAAGGTGTAATTTTTTTACTACTTTTCACATCTCCCACACCCCTAATAGCATCTGAACTATTTTAATTCAAGTATGAAAAATACTGCCTTTGGGCAAAGACTAACACTCCTTGAAATGTGGGTTTGAGAACGTTAGACACACTCAACTGAATAAAAGCTGTGATCTACCCAAAAGGTCACTCCCAAACAGGTACTGGATGCAATTTCACTACAAGGGCCCTCATACCTGTGTAAAGTCTTGAATCCCTTAACAGCACAGTCCACACCTCTCATTTATTCCTACTGCTAGCAGAGTAAGCAACAAGCACTTGAGAATCCCAGCTGTGAAAGCACAGTAGAAGCTGAACTTCTCAACCTGCTGAAGAGTTAGTCTCTCTATAACTGCACTTAAGACCTGACCTGGACCCCTAAAAGTGCAGTTTAACTGGTAGTTCTGCTATAGCCAGGTGGGACCCAGCTTCTTTCTAAATACCTCTTGAAGCTCTCCTCCTACGCGGGGGCGATGATGGTAATCAAGTTGGCTGCTGAAAACCATGATATTCCCTATTCCAACTGTTTTCTTGCACAAGCTGTCCCTAGATCCTGTTTATGTTCCCAAGGAACAGGAACAGTGACAGCATGCAGCTTTCACGAGGCCTTGCCCAAACAATTCTTTCTCTAATGATACATTTTTTTTGTGAAGTGGCTCTGAAGCTGATACTCTCTGAGCATCTCTTGGAATAAGGCTTGAGGACTTTGCTTATGCCCTTTACAAGTTATTGTAGCATATCAGCTTCTCCCACTTCTTTTCAAGGTTCATAATGCTTTGATCTTCACAGCCTCACCGCTCCTGTTGAACAGAATCATCTCCCATGGCTCAAATTATCTTTAGTGCATAAAATGATAATACCTGTTAAGAAGCAGGCTCTATCATATAATCACAGCAGAACCTTCACATTTATTCTGGTTTAACACAGAAACGTACATCAATAAATGTTTCATTGTGATGGGTATTTCAGTGCAGTGACAAACTGGGCGGATAAAGGAAATGTGGCAGATATAATTTGTTTGGATTTTAGCAAGGCCTTTGACACAGTACCACACAGGAAGCTCATAGAGAGACTGGAGAATTATGGTTTGGGTAATAATACAATAAGGTGGATAAAAACCATCTGACAGATAGGAAGCAATGAGTTATTAATCAGTGGTATTAGATAAGAACAGAAAGGAGAATCTACTCTGAGCAATGGGTGCTAGGATTATTATCATTAAGCAGATTCATTAAGGGTGAGAAGAAGAATGTAAATGTTGACAGTGACCAAAACTGATGATTCAGAAATAAGAAACGTATCAAATGCAAAATGAATCAAAAGCCTAAGATCCAAACAACTGAGACATGCATGATCCAGAACACCACAGTATTTAATATATCTTAAAATGTAAAAAATGTTACTGAATACCGATATAGTGTCAGGTTTTGAACCCAGACATCCAAGTTTTTCCCTGTGTGACCATAAGACTTTATCATGTTACTCTGCAACGGTATGGTCTAGCTGTGAAACTTGCTCCCCTGTCAAGCAAGAGAAAATCACAATTGCAGCCACTGTGGTCAAGAAGAAAATCTGGCTTCTTCTCTCAAAGCAAGGATATTAGTTCCAACAATTAATATTTTCAAGTAATCACATATAGCATACTTAATTTCTTCTGGAGAAATGGGGTCCTCTTTCAGCTGCAGTCCCTAATTCCCACCCCTGTGCAAAGCCAAAGAATTTTGACTTCCAGTTTCTGGTTCAGGAGATGACATTCAGTTGTCCCCACAGAGACATGGTGTGCACATAATACTGTCTGTTTAATGCCTACTCCCTCTCCCCTTCACCCTTCCTTCAAAGAAGTTCAACCTGACGCTGATCTATGAAAGGGCAAGATCTGGGATGAAAGGCAATATACTGAGGTGAAATTAAAAAATAATGCACGGCAACGCACATTAATTCATGGGACATATGGCAGAGAAGATCAAAGTAATAAATCTTTATTTTGAATACTAAATATCGCTAAGTATTGAGCAATTAAACATGGCAGTGGAACATTTGCAGAATAAACTCGTCAGTATCAGCAAGACATGAAGTTTGCTATATCCTGCCCACTTTCTTTCTCTTTTCTACTAATGCACAGACTGTCCTTTTCCTAAGAAGAGGAAAATGCCCCCAGCACCACAGCTCCAGCTTGCTTGTGCTGCTGCCAGAATGAGGACAAACTAATTTGTATTTTCCTCATTCTTGAGACAGCAAAGGTAAATTGAACAACGGAGTAAAAGGCTGCGGGTCTTCAACTCTAAGAAACACTGGAAAGTTGTCACAAGTCCTACTCTTGCCTTCTCATTAATGATTCACTGCCTCACAATCTGACCTCAGAAGATTGTACCTAGCAATCTAGCTCCTTTTTTTACATGTCACCTATGTCTATGATGTTGTCCCAGAAAATACAATACTCCTACCCTCATGCAACAGCAGCCCCATCTCCCTGACAAATACCTCCTTCCCTTTCTGCCTGCACCATGAGAAACTGCCTTCCCTTGTTCACACACTGATTTTCCCTTGCCACATAGAGAAAAGGAACTGGGATGATGGTGTGAGACTCCTCCACAGGAGGAAAACACAAGGAGTGAAGCTGTACCAGCAGAGAGGCACAAATTTGTAGCCCTAGTTGATACCAGAGGAGCAGAAAGAACAAGGGATGGCAATACCCCCTGCAGCTCCCCAAGGCAGCAGGAGCAAGTGTCACTTCTGGTGCCCAGGAACACATCAGAAGGTCCATCACTGTTTTGTTACCCATGTAGTTTTTTTTTTAAATGGCCCTCTGCTGCTTCCTTTGGAACTTATCTCTGAAGTCCTACCAAAGACCATGGGAAAAAAATGGAATTTTGACATGTAAGAAAAATATCAAATGACATGCTACCTTTTAATAGAAACACTTAATAGAGGAAAAGGTCAGGGCTACAGTCCCTGAGGATTTCAAATAAGCAGATGCACCTCCAGTGGCATCAGGACTCTTCCTGACTGTGCATGGACTGAGTTTATCCAGCATGTGCAGAAGCACAAATCTATGCACACATTTTATTTAAGCACATTATTTATTCTTCTGCCTGTAGGCCCTTAACCTGAAGTCCAAAACCAGCTTCATCTTGCACCATGTCAAGCACTAACCATGCCTAGAAGTTTCACATTATTTCATTTAAGTAACAACCATATTAAGCTCAAAGCCCATCCGAGATACTGAAAAATATCTCATTGTACAGGCTAATGAGATTCAGTATTACAGGGACAACTCTCCTCTGCACCCCCTATCCCTCACACCCCAACTCCCCTACTTTAATTTGTCTCAAAAATCTTTGGAACTGTAACACCAGAGGGCTTTGAGATCTTTGGACTGTGTAAGTCTGCTGCTTAAACTTTTAATGTTACACCAATGTAAGCTCTCAAATAGCTCCCAGTAAAGTCCATATGGATGATTTTTATTTTATCAGGCATCAGCCCATAAGAAGTGAAATTCAGACCAAGCTGGAACTATACAAAAGTTCAGGGAAGTTCAGTTCCTGCATTATGACTTGGCACAGCTCTCTTTTCGCCCCCCACCCCCCAGAAGCAATACAGAAAAAGAGAATATATCAGCAATGACACAAACTGATCACTGTGTCAGAACAGGAAATAATATTTGGAAAAAAAAAGGAGAAAAAAAATCTTCTATTTATTTTCAATATTAGTAAAAACAACAAAAAGGTTTTTATACTGCCAGCCACTTCCTGCAAAATCTAGCTAATAAAGCAACTGCATAATTACTAGATAAGTTTAAAATGGATTTTAAAAAAGAATGGCTACTTTTGCTGAAGGCAAAGTATATCTAAATATGTTGCAGGACTGGAATTCAGAGACCTCAGCATCCTGTCGGCCTTGTCCAATACAAATTATGTTTGTAGTTATTCCAGGGACCTTGAGCTATAGTGTGTACACACTTAAATCTATGCAATATTTATTTCCACTTCAAACACGCAGGATGAAGAGCACACGTGAGGCATGAGCTCAGGCTAGTAGGGCTTCTGCAATGACTGAGTTGTTCAAAGGGCAAAGATCAAAATTCACTCCATTTGCACTACAAAACAGAGAGCACCCTTAGAGATGCCATACAATATTATTATTAGAAAACTAAGGTTGGATATTCAACCTATTCCATAAAATCTATGTTTAAACACAACAGATGAGATCAAATGCACCCCTCTGGTGGTCAACCAAACAGAACAAAAACTAGTGTGTATGTGTACATATATACACACATTGGGGGGAATAATATATACAATACATATATTCTTTTTTCCCCCCACTAAAAAACCTCTAACAAAAAACATCAGATAGCAAAATACAAAATTAAGTTCCATCATGTTAACACTAATACTGAGGAAAGAACTACAAGACCATATGCTAATAGTAAAGAAGAAAAGTTCAGATACACAATTGGGAACTAGATTTCTAATAAAATAACAACTTTAATCTTTGTCAAGTCTTTTCCAAAATACCAGAAGTGATTAGCACACATTATGGACCAGTCACTTGCCAAGTTTCATGTTTGAAATCAAAGCTGTTTTAAAATTTCCTGAACAACAAAAAAGCATTTTAAAACTGGTAACATTCAGTCATGGTGATATAAGCAAATACCAGCCAATCTGAATCTTGGAACATTCTTGATCTAATGCCTTTGTGTTGCCACTCAGCCCAGAAAAATATTTCTGGCCCAATTGCTAAGACAGTGAAAATATTCTCACTCACAAATTTCAAAAAAGGTTCATTTACATATTATACAACTAAACTTTTTATTTCTTCAGTAGTCCTTGATGGAATTAAAAGCAGTGATCCTTCAAGGTTTTATGTCATCACAACAGAGACACATCTGCATTTACCAAAGATGAACGTGCCTGTAATTTGCAAGGAAGATCTAAAAGCCTTCTCCTTCCCTCCTCTGCACCTCCCCCAGAAAGATCTCAGCACTCTTGAGGTACCTTCTCCACAAACACTACACAAAGGCTGTCATGGAGGAGCTGCTTAGTTTCTTTTCATATGTTGAAGGACTCTTTCTGAAATAACGCAGGCCAGGACCATGTCACTCTCTCCAACACCACCAATGCACAGAGCAAAATTTGAACCTTCCAAAGTAAAGGTAGTTGAAAAATACAATAAGCCTGCACAGAGACAAAACACCAGCCCCTAGTCCACTCCATGGCTACCTTTGTTGAGAGTGTTGCCCGTTTAATGTTTGTGAGCAGACCGAAAAAAATATGGTAACAAGGCCAAACTTTAAATCAGTAGTTTACAAGAAAAAGTATGAGATTCCAGGACTTATATACACCTACAAATTCTTATTAAGCATCTGTGGGAGTACTAACAGGAATTATTACATGAAATACTGTATTGTTTAACACCATGTGAATGGAGTTTTGCTTTTGATTGCATACATTCAAATGTCCCTACAATCAGTTCATACAGCAACCGGGCAGAAATTCCCAAACATCTTCAGCTTTTCCTCCTTGACTCTCAAAATTATTTAGAAACATGCTTTTTTTCCATGAGGAGATGCAATGATGCCAACAACATCTGTATTATTCCCCCAGCAGATCTGAAGATGCAGAACTCGGAAGCCTAGCTGTCAAAACCTCTGCTGTAACCATCTGACACAAGACTGTCCCTCACGCATTTCTCTTTTAGCTTAAATTTTTACTCTTTAACAATGCCCTACGACATTAATGGCTTTATATTTCCTCAATGAACCTCATATTGGAGCAGAAGAGGAACTTTCCATCTCCTGAGCAGTAACTCAAACCAGCCCCGAGTTTTATGTAGTCAGCGATCTCCTTTCTGTTCTCATCGACTGCAAGTCTGTGTTAATAAAAAAACATAACCAGTACAGCAGGGCCCTGATAGTCACAGAAACAAATAAACATCTAATGTATTTTAAAATGCTCCTTCCTCTGGTGAGTTACAGTAGATAAATTCTTTTCTTTTTCTTTGTTCTAAGGAGCATTAGGTCCAACAGGAAAAAGTAGTACACAATAAAAGTGTACAGAACTATTTATTTACTACTTCTACAGGTTACAGAGTTATTGTGTTAAGTCCAATGGCACCAAAGCCACTTAAACATATTAGCCTACCAAATCTGTACTCCCTTTGTGCTCTTAAAATGCTAGCAGAACGTTCCAAGCCCATGTTTATTCGTAGAGTCATACATTACCACCACTTCTCTTAAGCAGCACGATGGCCCACATACCACTGGTGAAGCTCTTGCTGATGGCCTGCAGAAAACTCATTAGTCGCATCATTCTGGACAGCTAAAAATACACCCAGCATTTAACTTTGCACTGGAAGAAACCACAGTTAGTTCTCAAATACAAAACTCCACACTTCCAGCCTGGAGAGGAGAAGACCCTCACAGGTATGAATAAAAAGAGGATTGTCTCAGATTTCTTAAAATGTCTCCCCACATTGTGTCCGTATCAGGAAAAAAATTAAGAACCCAATGTTTAAGTTCCCACAAGTACAGTTCCAATTAGGAAGGGTTCTTAGCTTTGAGCTATCACGGTGCTAAAAATAGAGATGTTCAGGAAACACATTACTCTCAAAAGTGATTTCACATACAATCTGTAAACACGTTGCCCTTTTAGGTAAAATGGCAATTGTTTAAAAGCCAGGAGCCAGAAATATTACAGTGGAAGGGATTTTTAAAGATAGTTTGCAACCCTAAAATTTAAATCAGTGCCTTTTTTTTGTTTCCTGTAAAAAAAAGAGGCTGAAAGGATTAAGTGGAGATGGGAGAGAAGAAGAATGAAAAGAGATTTCTACACTTTTGCTTTGAGAAGGTTTTGTTTATACACACATCGATATATACATATATAAAAGAAATGCAGGTGTTCTTTTCTTTTCATAACCTTGTATGCATCTCTGAGGGACATGATTGTACCAATCCCAAACTCTGTCACATTTTATGCAAATTTCATGTTTTCATTTGATCAGATATGGTTTATACAAGACAACTTAAAATTCACACACTTTAGGTTGCAAGTTGCAGTTAGTTTTACCAAAAACTTGGGGGTTTTAAGGATTCCTTATTTTTCTTTTCTGTTGCACCTCCCTGCTTTGCACTTTGAATGGTACAATGCAGTTTTCTTGAGGTATGGTGGACAACTTCTGGGTTGGCAGGTGCGGAACACGGGATGATTACATTCAAGCTGGAGGCATTACTCAGGAAAAATATTTTTATTCTTCCAGGTATTCAAAATATAGTTTGTTAAGTTTCTTAATGCAAGTTCTTAGGCAATACTTGGAAATTTACCTATCTTGCTAAAAGAACAAACAGAACTTTCAATAGAATTGAAACTATGTGCAATCTCATCTAAGGATTTCAAGAAGTCCTCTAGTAAGGAAAAATAACATCTTTTATTGTCATACTTAAGGAAAGACACAGATAAGGCAGACTGGAGGTGAACTGTGAAAACAATAATCTGTTCCCTCTTTTCTGCTCATACTGATCTCTCTTCAAATGAGATTAAAGTGCAAAGTTCCTAAAACTGAGCTTCTATCTATCGAAGAAGAATTTAAAAAGTGCTACTACTGCCAGAGAAGCTCCTACAGGTAACTCTGTTAGTATCACTCACCCTAGAATATCAATGCCATCAGTGAAAAATTAAAGGCTAAAACAATACACCATGTGGTGATAGAGTAAAACTACAAAATGAGGATGTGCATCATCGCTGCAGATCCCTTCTTACAACCAAGTAGCAGGGTTCTTGACAGCATCATGCCATGCCAACTGGGTTGTACATTGAGAACCAATACAGCAGCCTTTTCTGCTTGGCCTGAATAGAATAGCTACACATGGACATCAGGTGAGATCTAGGATCTTCCCTTCCAAACTAGAACATCTGTAGTTTTTAAACACCTCTTCATAGTCAGTACTTCAAACTTCATTTAAGAAATGTGTCACACTAGACTGACACTGTGCAAGCAATGCCACACGAAACACAGAGTGATGGAACTCATCCGTTAGCTACATCACCAAACCCCCCAGTTCTGTCTACAGAGATGCCCAGAAGCAGACTGCTATTTTCTCCACTCTGAATAGGGGCTACACAGCTCAAAACTTCACACCTCATTTGTACAGGCATCCTAATGTGGTCTTTGTCACACACAGTTTGCCATCATCTTCTGGCAACTGGGACAAGTTAGCTCTCTGTTAACAACTGTTGGTAAAAATAAGGCAAGGTCCTGAGTTGAAAAAAATAAATAATAATAAAAAAGCAATAAATATAATTTTGTAGAGTCAAATGTAAATTCTGACTGAGATGACCTCTGAGATTTCTTGAATTATGCCTGCTGGTTGATACTCACTGAAGACTCCCCACAGAACAGGAAAAAAGACTCAGAGTCCAGAGAGTCCAGAAAAGCGTGTGGGGCAGTGATAACTATGGAAAATTTGGTCGTGTCACAGACCCCTGTAAAGAAAGCAGCAGCATTTCAACTCTCCATCCCTGAGAACAACAGCAAAACCCACCCTATGACCAACACTCAACAAATAAGAGCCTCTCTCTTTTATGAAGTGCTATAATAAATTCTGAAATCACCAACCATTTCATTACTCAATCAAGACATATGAAATTTATGACATATCAAATGGTCAGCCTCATGCCTGCCTTGAACCCAAACATAAGTCCTCTGCAGTCAGTCACTGACATGAGCATACTTGACTTTTCACCGACTTGCCAGTGCATGACCAAAATCAACCCAAGCAAGCAATTTTTTGTAGCCTGTCTCCCAACTAGCAATAAATCACAGATAGCACATGAAGACTTAAACAAATGTCTCCTAATTTCTGTAAGATCTTGTTATTAGCAATAAGATAATGTTCTCAAACCCACAAATGTTCTTAGGTCTTCTTTCTTCAGGATGCACAATCCATACTCGAACTGTCCTCAATTCTGAGAAACATTTTCACCTACATTATTTAATCAGCAGAACCTGCTCAAACCTTTCAGTATGAATCACTATCAAGACATATGTCAGCATAGCTTAAGAAAATACTGACAGCCTGTTTACTGTTACCTCCTACCTTCTCAGTATTTAGCAATAAAGTACCCTGAGATCCTCAACTGGGATGCTGAAAACAGGCCTCATCCCAGCCAGAGATCAAGTCGATCGATCGATATTTTCTTACTACATAAAGAGATAAGTGGTTTGCCAAAGGTCATAGAGCAAATCATTGGTTAAACATGGAATAACTAAGGATATCCTGTCTCTGGATACCAGCTCTTTCTCTTGGCCTCCTTAAGGCTAAAACTGTGCTGTCTAGACACATCCTCTCACTAATACTCTTTTAATTTACCAATTTCAACCAAATTTGCTAGAGGCATATAATCCTGAATATAAAAACTGATTTCTACAAGCTTCATAAAAAAAGGCAAGGGTAGAGAGAGACACTATTAATTCCCCCAAGACTATGCCATCAGTGCAAGTTCATATTTTAAGCACCACAGAACTGGATTTATAAACATCTCAAAAGCCATAAAATAGTTCAGTGAGGTTACACCTTCTTATGCAGCAAGTCAATCCACCATAACACTGATCCATAGAAAATCTAAATTAATGAATTCCAGTGTTCACCAAATTATTTATTGAAAATTACTGGAATTACACGATTCCCTTCTACTACCTTTGAAAGTCCTGATAAAAATGAACCCTATGACAAGAAGCTTACTGATTAACTGAGGTGCAGGAAAGATTACATACCACCAAGAAGTACCATTTTGGAAAAAAAAAATTGAAAAACAAATCTGGTTTTAATTGTCAGCTATGTAAGTTACACACATTGAAGAAGATTATCTCAAAACTCTGAAGTGTATCACTGGAGGAATATACTAATATTTGGGTATCTGGTATCTTGATCTGCAAATGTCTCCACAGATCTTCTGAATCCAGAGCAAGGGGAAAAGTTGATTCCTACTACATTTCAATTTCTGCACCTTCAAGCCAGTTAGCTTCTGGCTTCAGAAACCAAGTGACTGTGTTAGTGGCACAAGGCACGTTCAGACACAACAGTCACATGTGCATGGTTACATAAAAGAGTTCAAGACCCTGTAGGCAATCTGAACTTACAAGTCATTCATTTGCTTGATGCGGGAGAATTAGCATAATCTGAAATAATGAACTGCTTAGCAATAGGCTGGATATGGACTAGTGAGCATTTCCTTCAGCTCCTTGTAGAAGCAGAAGACAGCACAGAAGAGACATTCTGTTACAACCACTGCAGATACTCACACAAACCCAGGCTACATCTGCAGCACAATTATTGCTGCTGAGAGGCAGAGGAGGGATGATGCAGCCGCTGTAGGAGAATGGGTAAGGTGCAGCACCACATGGCTTGTGATACAGGAGGTGGTCCCAGGATTGAAATGCAGCCTTGGTAGCTGCCACGCTGGGGGTGAGGGTCTAGAAGAGCAGACTGAGAGCGAATCTGCAGTGTCCTTCCCACATTTAATGATATTTTTGCTGCTTCTTTTGCAAAACAGGCTCTGTGAAGTAACACTTTGACTTCTGTGCTGTCCCTTTTAGGCATCAACAACCATTTCAGGGTGTTGTTATAAAAGACAAGTCTAAAAATATTTTTTTTCTTCTCCTGACAAGTGGTACGACTGCTCCATTAGCCAATACCATCACTTCTCCAGAAGCTGTCAGTGAAATGGCAACTGATACCTACATAGGAAATAACTGCAATACCTCAGGTCACACAGTGTGACAGTGATGTGTAAATGCTGACTACTGTGTACACCAAACTTAATTTCCATTGTATCTTTCTTTTCTTCCTTTCCAAATCATACGATTCCGTACTAACCCCCAAGTTGACCCTCATTTATACCTTAATCAAACCTACAGTACGTGCTGCGAGCTGCTTCAAGGAAAGGAAATAAGAAAACCAAGTCATTTTCAGGGCTGCTGCCTTTTCCACTTACACTCAGGAAGAGCACTGTGCAGACATCCCTTGTCACTGAAGTACCTGTAGACAGGTTTCTGCTTATGTTATTCCTGAGTCCAAAATCCTGGCATATAACCACACAGTTCCTGTTTACAGCAGATGCTGCTAAAGAGCTCAAGAGTTACATCCAGGAGCAAACCAGTGGCCCTCCCATGCATCCTGCAAGTGTGGAAGTGGTACACAGGCTCTGAAAAGATCAGGAGCAGAGAGGGCAAGGCATTCTGACCAGACTGCAAACAGGCATCACTCCTGAGAAAGCCCTTGGACAGTTTCTTTCTCCTTTTCTGAGTTAGCATATGAAACCTTAGAATCAACTCTTGACAACATCTTTTCCTCTCCGGGAGGCAGTGCTTCTGGAAGCATCTTGCTGTGCTAGAAACCATCATACTTGGATTTTTGTTTCCCATAATTATGCTCCAGAATAATAATTTGGATGGCACGGGTAAGGGAATGAAACAGAAAAATATACTACCTCCTGCACTGGCAGGATAACATGATTTAATCCTCAGGCCACATGAAAACACTCTGCACCTGAACACCTCCACCTAGTATGGGAGTTTGGAATTTTATCTGAGCGTGAAGTTGGTGGCCCAGGTCCCCCTGTTTTCATTTTCTCCTGTGCTCTACTTTATACCCCAGCCATGACTGCATTCAGCAGCACACACCAGCGGTTTCCAAATCATCAGCTCATATTTAGTCCCTATTTTCAACTGCACACTAGAGACCTGCACCTATTCCACAAATAGAAAGAATCCAAATGCTTTCCCCTAGGCTCCTGCTTAGGATTTCATTATTAATTATATTTGAAGGTTATACAGTTAAAATACTAACTTTTTTATTTGAACATTTATATTAAGCTGCTGAGATTTCTAGCAGCTTAGCAGCATTATTTCTGTGTAAGAGAATAAGCCTCTTAAATTCTGCACGCAGACCTCTCGTCTGAAATGAAAGATTTTAGAGCAAGGCCCTGAAAGGTAACGCTGAGTTAACGGCGCTTTTTAAACTCAGACCTCAAACACCGATCACAGAACTGTATCAGCTATGTACCCCCTTGACCTCATGCCCTTCCACATGCTCTGCCAACAGGGGCTGAATCTGAAGTTTAGCCAAAAGTTCATTTCTGCAGACACACTCAGCCTCATAGCTAGTTACAATTCTGTGCGTGGACTTGCCACTCCCAATGGGACAGGACACTTAAGGATTTGGTAGCAAATCCCAGAGGGTTGCATTTAACTATTTTCTCCAGAGATAATCAAGGTTAGGTATGAGAGTCATTCATCAAGAATGGTGGGTATTAAGATAATGAAAATTTTTTTGCAGGCACGAATGTTGGCGGACAGACTAGGTGATGTCAGCAAAAGGAGATCTAACCCAACCAATGACTACCCCACAACACAGACTCCCAAATTTTAGATAGGTGGCCAAATTTTTATTTTAGATATATGCTAGTGTAAATCCAGAACACTGACACCTATACAAAAATCCAGGGTTATTCCTGATCTATGACTGTGTAAGAGAAGAGTACTTCTTTCACTGGGAGTATTTAATTTCTAGTGTTGATCTTTAATCTCTGCATATATGCCAAGAATTAGGTTCTTAATTGCTCAAGTGCAGAAAAGATCTAAACAAAGTTGTTTAGATTGTTTAGAGTATGGACTTTTTTTTAAATACATGTTAGATATTTATTAACAGTACCAAGCAAGCATCACCTTTCCATATACGTCATAATTTTTAACCCATTGATAATTTGGGGTTTTTACCCTTTGCTTCTTGATGCACCTCAAATAAACCTTCTCTCTTGCTTTTCTTTTGCCCAGACTTTTGATTCTGATGCACAGAGAGCATTCATTTTCCCAGGTCAACTTCAGATTTCACAGCTGGACTTATCTATTTATAGATCTGTATAGTGGCAAGAAGAGTTACCACTGTTCACTTCTTTCAAAATATTCTTGCCAGTCTGCAGCCCCAAAGGTACTCCCTGATCACCATGACCACGAAATCAAAAGTAACCTGATGGCATTACTTTCCAAAGGACAACCCCATAAAAGCATCCAACTGGTTTGAAAAATGAACTCCCCTTCAAAAAAAAAAACAAACCATTGAGCCTCAGACCTTGATGAGCTGAAGCATCCAAACACACCAAACCATGCTCTCTTCCCATGATTACAGTGTGCCTTGTACCAGAGGACACCGGGTCAGAGCAAAGGTTACATCATTATAACTGCCCAGCAGTTACAACTATATTAGGGCCTTGAAATGCATCTCTTGGAAAGTATTACTGTAAGTATTAAATAATAATATACTTCATACACTTAGAGCATGCTATATCTATACAAACATTAGGCAATTACTGGCAGCTACTTAAATGGAAATGTTAGACGGTGTTTAAACCTTAAAGCACGGCAAAACAACGGTGTGTTTGATTCTCAGTTAAATCAACGCATAAAATTGGGCCTGATGCATTTTTCTCCATATAAACCTAAGAGGGAAGAGAACAGGTAAGTTATGTAAAATTTAAATAAACATCTTTCCATATTTAAGACACGTGCAAGAATACCAAGAGGTGCTCCTTCTAAGGGAGCCGGAATCCAACCCCAGTGTCATTGTTAAATGAGAGGCACGAAACGCTGGGCCCTTGTCCTTGCTCTCTTGTCTTTTGAAAGGAGCCATACACACATCTCGTGTCTTTTAACACTGTCAAGAAGCTGCCTGAGGACAGTCTAAGTTTCAGCATAAGTTGCAGAGACTTCATCTCGTGTGCCAAGTTTCAGCCTGGAGTGAATTTTTAACAGTCAAGTTACAAAGCCGTGAAAATAGGGGCTTACATTTGAACTGCTGACAAACCCTTAACTATAACTTAACGGCGCCAATAATAGACAAAACTGCCCCATTTTATAGCACACAGGAAGGCTGGAATTCAGCTGTTATCGGGGATAATAATAAACTTCTGCTGGTGACTCAGGCTCTCAGCCTCAGATTTACATTCCCTCTGTCGCTGAGAGTTTTTAAGTTAAACAATTTTACATGAAAACCCAGCACACAGCATTTATATTACCAATGGCACTTGATCCGACTGCTCCTGCATTAAATACCGTGCAGCTTTCCTCCTCCTCTCCATCTCCTCCTCCCTACCCCACACCCTGGAACCAACCCACTTGCTCCTTGGGCCCTCGGGCAGCCAGGACGAAGCCCCGGATGGCCCATGGCACCCGGCCCAGGCCCATGCCAGCTGCCAGATCGCACCAAAGGGAGAGGTTGGCACACCGAGCAATGCCTGTCTCCACTTCCCCCAGCACTTCAGGGTGGTTCTCTGTCCTCTTTCGAAAGCAGCACACAGTGCCTTTAACAGACATTTTATTCTCCACCCCCCCACCCTCAGGATACCACTTCCAGCACTCATCAAGCCACCTGAAGGAGAAAACAACCAAAAGCTGGTGCTAGTCATTGCATCCCAGCTCTTCAGTGTTCCCTCCAGCTGAAGAGTGGAGGTCAGATATGGAAAAACCAGGCAAAAGAGGAGGTTTGCTTCTCACACAACAGACACTTGAGGGGGGAAAAAAACCCATCTGGTCTAGAGGATGTAAGAGGCCTTGCAGAGCTGTCACCCGAGTTGTTCCCGGTCACTGGCACGCTGAGATCAGCTATTCAGAGAATTTCTCATGCACAACTTCACACTCCTCTGAAGTTTCCTTTCTTTCTGAAAAACTATCCTTCACTCCCCTAAGGAGCAGAGTTACATCAGTGACCACCAAGTTTAAATTTATCTGCCCAACGTCTATACTTTATTTTTTAATCCATGTCTCAGGAACAGCTTTTAACACATTTGGATTTTTTTTTCTGTCATAAAATATTCTATTTATTTCCCAGCAGCTGGTGTCAAAAAAGTTGTTGTTTTCTTTAAATATTACTCTTAAATAAATAAAATCTGTTTTCCTATCATGTAAAATTAGTTTTGCCTGCTGTGAGTTTGTGGCACTATGAAGTGATCATTTTTCCCATGAATTATTCAAAACAAGGATAAAAAAGGAGAAGAGAGAGACGACGGACAATAGCATGCCATTCAATTTGTATAAATGCAGCAGTCGCGCTAATAGTTCACTATGTACAGCACGGATGAAACACTTTTTCTTTGTCAAATGCAGCCACTAACCTTAATTTAGTATTACACAGAGAGGTAGTGAAAGAGATTTATTTCATTCCTCTGTGTCCCCCTGTGACTTATCTAGTGGGGCAGATAATAAATGTGGTTTCATTTTTTGTTTGGTTTTTTTTTTTTCTTTTGCTAACAAGATATCAATATTTTAGGCAATGAGGTTTTGGTTGTTTATGCTCAGTACAATGGTTCAACTGGCCCTTGATGGCCTTGAAGTCTTTCCTTTTTTTTTTTCTTTTTTTCCAATTTAACCTATTCTTTGTTTAAACCTCTACTTTGACAGTGTCTCTCTGTCTTTTATGAAAAACTATTAGAACTGTTAACATTTCCTCAGGAGTCTTCATATTACCCTGTCTTTCAGAACTGCTGTAACTGCACAGCTGTAATTATTCTCACTTTGAATTCTGACTGTCGTATTTGGAAGGGGATGAAGGGTGGGGATTTTAATAAATAGTTCAGGCTCCCAAGGCACATTGTATCTCACCAAATTTATGATGAGCATTTAAGGTGGAGGGGCTTATGGCCTGAATGTACAGATAAAATGTTAAGGCACAAAATGGCCTTTTCATAGAGAAGTATGAGAAAATAATGAATTTGTGTGCAAAACAAAACCCAAAACCCTAAAAAACCCGCTATTTTAAATGGTTTATCACTAGTAACTTCCTTGTAAAGGAGTCCTCTCTTGAAAACAGAAAGCTTTAAGTTTCAGAATTTGGCTACTAAGTAAAGTCACAGTCTAGTGCTAAAAGAGTGTCTTTGAGACTCTTGACACTATTTCACATTACAACACTGAAAACACTAAAATTCTGTTCCAACTCCAACCTATATATTTATTTCCAACGTTTATTGCAAGATTAATTGCAATTAAAACACTTGTATCACAGTAACGCCCAGAGTCAGATCAGAAACAACAACCTTTCCACTGTGTGTAAATAGAGTTCTTACCCCAAATATTTTAAACAGGGACATCTTGAACCTGCAGCACAATGATCATTAGAAGCACTGGCCCTCGCTATGTCAACCTCTGACAGGAAAAAGTTTAAGTATTTCAAAAGAAGCTGGGGATATTTTTGAGGGAGAAAGATACTAGGTGTTTGGGGTTTTTTGTTTGTTTGTTTTTCAATTAGGAGAGTGCATTTCCCTCCAAATACAGTGCAGATAATTCCAATGTGCCAGTCCAGGACTGTCATTGGAATCCTGGACTATCTGCTCTGAACAGCAACCTAAAAAGGATGAGTATTTCATGCAGTGAAGGTATGTTGATCACAAAGTCCTTCTGTAATAAAGCACAAACATGTCTGTTGTCAATTAAAAGCAAGATTAGGATGAAGTGTAGTCACCAGTGTCCCAAATTCCATTATCCCGTAGCTACAAGCCATTACTCTTTTTTCCAATTTAATTTTTTTAAAAGTAGGTCATTCTCGTATACTCCAATTCTTTCTTTTTTTTTCCTCCCCATCCATGCCAGCCCAATTTTGGCCAAATCTTCATGCCCTAGAGACAAAATAAAACTCACACATTTTATACAAGATTAAAAATATTCTATACACACAACTCTCATCCACACCTTGCAAATTTCCATACACTAGATGGAGTCAAATGCAGTAGTAGTCCCTGAACCTTGCTTGCAGAGACCTTCAACAATTTTCATTTGGAGACTAAAGTAAATGGAAAATATTTCAGGCTTACTAGAAAAAATACAGTGCTTACAGCACAAAACATCTTAATACCAAATATGAAAGAAAATGATGTCTCTGACTATCTGAAAGGAACCCTTAGATGTTCACAGGAGTCATCAACCTCCCACCACTACAGTGGCACGAGCTGCTTCACAGGCATCTAAGCAGCACCTATAACCTGTCTGCACTTTGAGGATTTCCCCTCTAGATTTCCACTGTGAACTTTAGAAAATTAAAGAAGAGACCGGCTGAGGAAAACCAAACTTTACTTTGAGCTTTAGTACAAACCGAAGATTGTGGGAGTACTGTGTCGATGCCCGCAGCACGTATAGATATGCCTTATGGAAGATGAAAGAATTCCGACCCAACATTAGCTTTTGTAAGAAATTCAACAAGCATTTTAGTAGTTTAAAATCCCAGTTACAGACCTACCCCACTGTCCACTCTGCCTACAGGTACTGGGACTTACCAGTCCATTCCATGCACAGCCACAGAGAGAAGTTACAGACTGACTCTCTAAATACTGAAGTACTACTCATGCTCACATTGCTGCACCCTTACCCTTGATTTTTGTCTCTTTTTTTTTCATAATACATGCATTAAAAACACTAAGTGATGAAAATATACCGATCTACTGAGAGCTGTGAAGTTGCAACCATGTACACCAAGACTGACTTTATAGATAAAGAACTAAAGGGGAGGAAAAAATTCTAGTCAACATAGTTTTATGGAAAACAAGCCTTATCAAACAAACTTGATTTCATCCTTTAAGTCTATGAGTTTTCTAATCTCTTAAGAGATTTTCTATAAGCATTTTTATAGCATTTCTATAAGCACTTTTCTATAAGCATTCAACTTAGCATTACTACAGAGTGTTCTAGTCCTGTCAATGAAAGTAGGTGCTAAACAACTAACTAGGAGAAGACCTCAGAAAAATGTTACCTATGGGACCTTGAAACACCAGTATTTTTAGTAAGGCACAAGTAAAATCACCAATACCTCCAACACTATTCATCATTTTGATCAATGACTTGTACATTATAAAACCTGCTGATAAAAATTTCCAGTTGACACAAAGAGCAATAAAAGATCAGGGTATTAACAGATGTTATGTGAATCAGGCATTTGCAGAAGCTTCTGTTTTTTCAAATTTTTATTTTTTTTCAGTATGATATACCTTTAAGAAGAAGGAGCATATGCTGTAGCTCCAGGATTGGGCACGGGGGCATGTGGGGTGTGCTACACACCCTGGAAAACAGCAATTCTGAGAAGGATTTAAGGATTTAGAGGTCACAACAAATAAACAACTGAACACAAACACCCAGAGCAATGTGGCAAAGATGGCTAACCCAATCCCTGGAGGTATAAACTGGAGGTAGCCGGCAGGCTCGGGAAGGCATTTGGATTTTTCTTTATTGTGTTGTTTTCTAAAAGGATCAATTGGGAGAAGAAGGGCATAACAAGAACCAAAGTCTGGAACATGAAGCCAAGAAGGAATAAAAGAAAGAAGGAAAGAAAAAGTCAACTCAAACCAGAAACTCATCCCATGTTTTTAAGCAGGAAGGGAATGAACCACTGGAACAAAACTATCAATGGAAGGGAGGAGCTTTGGCCTCCTGATGGCTTCAAGATTGGGGGTAGCTGTCTCTGCTTAACTCGACTCAAAACAGGGATGACTGCACAAATCAAATAGCTGGTGCCACTCAGAAGGTTAAACTACATGATCTAAGAGTTCTTTTTGACCTCAAACCACACAATAGACAATTTCTGATGTTCTGTTTCATGTGACCAAGAAAGTAAAACAGAACAATCTTTTTTATGAATGGCTGTAACAAGCAGCCCTCCCACAAAAGATGCGCGTACGCCAGGCACAGCGCAACAGGTTTTGCTGCTTTTGAAGATCTCTGAGAAGAATAATTCTAAAGTCTGAGAACAGCTTGGAAAGACACTGCTCCCATGTCTGAAAAAAAAAAAGGAAAGAAAAAAAAAAGTGTTGCTTTGTTTGTTAGTTAAGTGACTGTATTTCACCAGAGCGTAGCTCAGCGGAGAGCTCACATCCAAGCAACTCCCAGTGCTGGAATGTTTGCAGTCTTCTCTGGGTCTGCTTCTGGATTCAGCTTCACTTTGTGCTGGAAGCCAATCCTGGTACTACCTGGACAATGCTGTCCACACAGCAAAGAAAAATCTGCTTGTTTGCTGCCATAGGCTTAGGTTTTTCCCCCTAGTTATGGCTCCTGGAATTTACACATCCTGAAACTCGCTTCAAGCTTCACCTCAAGAATGTTTTATTCTCTCTACTACACTGCCCACCCCCATGCTCCCAAAAGTTCAAATACATATCTAAAAACCACTGCTACAGTTGAAAAAAAAATAAAAATTGTAAGACTTTTATGGCAACAAAATTTTCAAGTCCCACCCGAAAGCTGCAGAAACAAAATACCCCCTCAATATCCTGGCTGGGCACAGCATCAGAGCTGGCTTCAAGGGAACAGCACCACCTACTGAGTCGCTCCCACAGTCCCTCCAGCTCTTCCTGGTGATCCTCCTGACCAAGCACTGACCAGACATCTGCTAGCTAAATAAATCACACCCCAAGATGGCACAGCTGCAGGCACTGAAAGAGATAAGAGATGTTTTTCACTCCTAACTCTAGCTCTGAATTCTCCTTCTACCTGTTGTAAGCGGTTCGGCTTATAAATGCAGTAATTTTTTTGATGTCACTAAAACTATGTTTTAGTTACAGTTACAAGCAAATGTCACTCATCTACACACTCTACCTACTGCCTGAAAACAATATGATTTAAGGAGTATGTCAGCAGTAAGAAAAGACTCTTCCCACTGGATTAAAAATGTGCATTTTAAGAAAGGAAACACTTTTAGAAGGAAGGAGAGGGAGTCTTCTGTTTCTGTAGTTTATTTTTCTGCTTAATGAAACAAGGTTTCCAGCTTCTACAATAGCAGCTGCAAAGGCACTTCATTAATCTCCTGAGTGCACTGCCTCTCCCTGCATACCTGTAGCTGCCCTGTTCTAGCCTCCTGAAAATTATCTGCTGGCATCGCTTCAACATTCTTCCAAACATAGGAAAAAATACCAAGGGGAGGAAAAAATAAAGAAAAAAAGCCCAAACCCAAGAAGACATATTAAACCATGTAAATTCTACATGTTTCAGAAAGAATGCGTGAACTGAAAAATTCACTAATACTTCTCCCGTGTTTTGAAGACCTTCAGAAGGTCTGAACTGAACTCCAACGTGTTCCCACTGAGAATAAATGAAAAGACTGTCCACAGAGAACCACTCAAGTACATGACAAACTGGGAAAGAAGTCATTGCTGCAGTCTCAACACAGACTGCGTCAAATGCCAGATGCTTGTTCAGGCCAAAGCCTTCAGGGATGATTAAAAAAACACACAAGAATTTTCAAAAGTGCTCAAAGTATGCTAAGAAAACAAATGCCATGGGAAGCAAAGAGTGCTGGTCTCCTAACATCATCTAGATGCTTTGAAAATCCCGTATGATGAGCTTTGGTCCACGGCTTGAGACAAACTCAAGTTTTCCCACCTTATCCTGGAGTATTTAACTTGAGTCACTTATTGAAAATGCATAGATACACATATATTATGCAATTTATTTAAGAGGAAGCACAGCATCAGCGAGCCTCTGACTTCACCACTTTGTGTTGCACAGTTTTAACACTAAACACTAATCATGTGAGGGCCTTAAAGCCTTCTTGGGTCTGTAATGGCAAAGCTGCATAGAGGAAATAAACTCAAGACAGGGCAGAGCTCCCAGATCTGATTACTAATTTCATTTGCTTCCTTATATTTGCATCTGCCATAATTATGATAAAGGGTGGAGTTTCAAGTAGAGTTGACTGAAATTTTTTGATAGAATTCCTCCCAGAACTTCGGAAAGCACCACACTTTCTATAGTGCAATATTTGTTGAAGGCACAAAGATTTTTCTCACCATCCATGCCATCATAACCTACAGCCCAGGAAATTTCCTGATGGTCTATACTGTGCAAAGCTGACCCCAAATATAGGATTTCTTATTTGTATGGAACGGAAAAAAACCCAAAACTTTGTTTAATTTCATATATAGATTAAAAAAATAAATAAATCATTATCCCACCAAATGAAAATTCTGGCTTGTGCTCCACTCAAGGTTTTAGAGAGCGAAAGGTAAATTAGTATGTACACTCCAGTCTATTCACAGAGTTACATTTTAACCCTGCAGTACAATCTCTTCTTCCTCACAATATCACAATATTTTTCCTACCTTATCTCCAAGCTCTTAAACTTCTGCATAAAACAGGACATACTGTTTTCCACATGTGTACAGTGTACACAGCAATAAGGAAATAAAATTACAACTATAGAAGTAGCCAAAATGGAGATAAGAACAGGGGCTTATTTACTGCAGTGTTTTTTTTTCCCCACTGGTGGAGTGACTTCCATAATGCAGTCCCTTCATTCACAAAAAAAACCCTAATATAATAAAATGGCTCTTCATCCCAACGCCCATTCTAACCATAATCTACAGGAAAAAGCCTTGTTAATACTTCTTAATGCAATAAATCAATAAATACCATTCTGCTACCAAAAAAGCAAGCCAGTTAAACACACTACTTATTTTTTTTCTTAATTCACAGAAAAAAAACCCAAAACCAAACCAGAGCTTATTAAGGAGAAACCTAGTCCCTTCCAGCAGCTACCTTGCCCCTTCAAAAAAACCATTAGGAAAAGAGGAATTTAAAAATGGGGCAGATGAACAAAACAAAATAAACCCCAAAAAGTAAAAAAAAAAACAAAAAACAATAAATTATCCCATGCATTAGGCAAAATTCTGTAATACTATCCAGAACGACAGCACAGCCATTGTCAGCGCTGCCAAAGCACTGCATGTTTGCTAGATCACCCCAGGTCCTTGGAGAATAATAAACTAAGCAGATTAGACAGAGACTGATGTCTCTGTGCCGCTTCCACCTCCACTGAACACGGGTGCCGGCCTGCGCCTCGGAGCGCAGGCGAGCAGGTAAACCCAGAAAACGGGTACTCCGTGTTGGCGGGGGGGGCGGGGGAACCGCTGCCAACAACCAGGGCCTGTTTATTATTTAACAGTTGGTATGGCTAGGGGCCTGGCACGGCAATAGACAATCTCTGTTGCAGCACAAGTAAGCCTGATTATGAGAGCACGGGAGCCAAATCATGTTTACCATCGGCGGCGAGAACCTCAGTGGCCCCAACAGGCACGGAAATCCTCAGCGCCGCTTGTCTGTCCATCCGCCTGCAGGCTGCCTCCCCGGGCAGGGATGAAGATGCGATGGGGATCCCTGGGAGGGGCGGGCAGGGAAGGGTTTGGACAGGATGATCCTTAAAGCTGTGTGGTGCCGCCTGTGTTGGCTGGTCCATGCCCTCCTCTCTGCTTTTATGAGCCAATACGCCAGGCTCGATTTGCCACCTCGAGCACCTGATGTCACCCAGGGCTAAAATATATTCCCAACTCTAGGGAGGGTGGGGGCAGGCAACTGCAATGCTCTTCTGCTTGTAGTCTACTTTCTCCACCAGCAAAGACAGTATACCACAGAGGAACCACATGCCCGGTGTAAGTCCTATGATTTACAGAAAGATATCACCAACAAAGAAACTGACATAAAAAGTTTTGTTAGCCTCTGCTGGAAGTCATCCATGTACACAAAGAAAAACCAAACCTGGAACACCTACTTACATACAAGAAAAAAATTCAACTAATCCAACTTCCAGCTTCTAAAATTTATTTACAGAAATGCTCAAAGATTCAGTCATACTCCAACCCAAAATGTGTGCAGCATAGAATCTACTGAGTAAATGCAAATATCAAGTGTCACTTGATATCAAGGGTCAGGCCTCAACAATCTACTGCTATAAAATTCACAATAAAGGAAGATCAGACCATACTGGTGATATGAAGCCTTCGGCTTGCCTTCAAATGTTAGTTCTTTTGATGCCCCTAAGAAGCTAACCACATCTGATAGCTGCTTCTCATTCTGTATAACACAAGCTCAGTGATTAACTACATCCTGATGATCAGGAGTCATCGTCCTTTGACAGTTTCTCCCATTCTAGAGAGGTTCAGTGCAAAGTGAGCTGTTGGAAGACATGTAGTCTACTTGAATCTCCACCACTGGCTTGCTATATGACTTGGAGCTGGTGGAAAGTGACCTTTCCCACATCTTCCTTCTTAAAAAGAAGATAATGAAAAGCAATGCATGTAATGCCTAACAACTGATTCTTTAATACTGATGAAGAGCTTAGCAGCACTGACATGGCACATGAGCTTAGAAACACCAAGTTTTATTATGTTCTGCACCACTACAACAGACCCTGATCGGTCTCATCGGCGGAGGGACAGCAAACAGAAAAGCCTGTGGAAACCAAAGTTTAATTCCAAGTTGAAGTCACTCCAAAGTCAGGGCAGCCTGAAGCACAGTAAAGTAAGATCCTTGAATCCTCCATTTATGGTCTTGCCATGGAGAGGGCCCTGAGCATCACGAGGGATGCCATACCCAGGGAAAACTGGAGCCTGCCATAGCTTCTGGGCAGTGAAGGAAAGCGTCACTCAGACAGGTGGTACAAAGCACAAACCACCACCTGCTCCTGGATCTCTTCTCACTGTTCTCCCCAGCTGACTCTGGCCCTAACTCCTTTCAGCTGGCCAACGGCAGCTGCCCTGCACTGCCGAGACTGAGATGGCTGCAGGCTGCTAACAGGCGGAGGGGGGGCTGGGGGGGGTACAACAGCTGCACACCCCTTCCCTGCCGAACACAGTC
The DNA here is from genome assembly GCA_013399135.1 of Heliornis fulica. Lineage (NCBI taxonomy): Eukaryota > Metazoa > Chordata > Aves > Gruiformes > Heliornithidae > Heliornis > Heliornis fulica. The sequence goes on from VXBZ01006148.1 coordinate 246,105, forward strand.
CCCCACTGGCCACTCCTCCCTGAAAAAGGGGACCTAACCTGGGCATCTATCTCAATTCCCTAGCTGAGTCAAAACAAAAATCCCTTGGCTGCAGGGCAGAGGACCCATGGGAGGAGATGAGGGCACTACAACCAGCTGTCTCGCCTGCAATGACCAAAACTAAGAGTAGGCAGTAGGTCCAGCAGCACTGCAGGAGAGATGTACTCCGGGGTGCAGCGGAGGCTGAGCAGAGCATACTCAGCCGTGGTACCTACACTCAGGATACATACAGCAGACTTCAGTCCCCGGAGCTGCCAATTTGGCACCAACGTGTAATTTGTGCTAAATAACATTTCAGGAATTCAACACAAATACTGTAATAACAGCAATTAGACCCTTTACCCAGCATAGCTGTATCAGACATGAAGTCCAGTCGTTTCCCAGAAGGTAAAAAGCACTTGAGGAAGGAATCCACACCTTCACAGGCACTAGAGGTGTGCAGGTATATGTAATAATTGCATTCCTTGTGTATTAATGTTTGCATATAAGAAATTCATGCTGAGCTAGCATAACACCTCCTCCCTCAAATAATAACTAAGTTTCATACTGTGCCTGAAGTGCTCTTTATATAGTACATAGAAATGGGTTATGTAAAGATTAGAGCAGCGAGAGTTGTTCGCAACATAACCGAAAATCTAGTAACCAAATCCAATTTTAGCCTAGGTTTCCCCAACACAAAAACTCAGGCCAGGTTTACTGAAAGGTCTGTGGGTTTTAATGCTTTTGACACTGAAATCATACCAGTCTAGTCTCCAGAAAGGAAAATGAGAGTAAGAGGAGAATAACAAAAAAATAATAATAATAGTAAAATACATTAGGAAAAGTCTGGAAAAGACAAAAAGCAGAGGGTGGTTTTTTTTTTCCTCTCTTCCTCCTGTGCTACTGCCTTCTTTCCCATGGCAGAAAGTGGGAAAACAGACCCAGATTTCAGGGAATGCCTCCTGTTCTACTGGAGCCAGACACTGTGTGCAGATAGGGGTGCTCACAAGCTTTTGTATGTATATGCATCGTTACTAGGAGATGACTAGATTTGGTATCGGGATAATACTCCACCATTGTGTGGTGTGTTCCCATCTGATGTTGCCTTTTCCCTGGTTTAGAAAAAAAAAAAACCTAATAAAAAAGAAAATTAAAAAAGATACAATAATTGTTACTGCACACTCTAATGAATTATTGTGTTCAAGGTTCCTACAAAAAAAGTAATATTATACTCGGCTTATGTTTTAATTGATTTATTAATATTTTATCACAGGAATGTAATTTAAGCTCCTCATGATTTAGATCTCATAAACCTTTAGCATTTTGCAAATTCAAATTCCAATTTAAAGCCAGGGCGAGCAATTAACTTTTCTATCATCTTGTCAGGGGAGAAGGTTCGTGTTTAATTTGAGACAAAGTGACAGAAATATATATACACTGTATGTATTACTCCAATTTAATTTATGAGTCAGCACCATCCACCTTCCAAATGTAGATTTAATGGAAGAGGAGGAGAGAGTGGGGGGAAGACCCCACAGTCACGGCACTTGCTGTGATATGTGCCCCAAATTCACTATGAAAAATAAAAAAAATGTCCCTGGTTTATTGAGATACTGGGCTAGATTGATTACAGCTCTATTTTCCACCCTTTTGTTTTAATTTCCACTCACTCATCACTTCCTCATATAAAGCATGTTCTCTCAAATGTCAGCTAGCAGCTCCCAGGCGACAATGGACAGTTGATGCCACCACAGGGTCTCCCGTGACCTGTGCCAACCGCTTCACCTCCCACCCCCATCGGTCCCCGAAGAAGGGGGACAGCAGGCAAAGGAAGCTCCCTGTAGGACTGATCTGAGTTAATACCTTTGGGGCCAAATCCTGTGCTCCTCACTGATGCATCGACCTTGCTGAAGTCTGCTCAATGCTCATCAATTAAGGAGAAAACAGTAAAAAGAAGGAGCTACTCAACCCCACTTGTTAATAACCCCCACTCAAAAGGGCATTCCGACCTCTTTATGTGTAATGAAGGAAACCTGCAGCCTAAATTTGCATGGGCAAAAATTTGCATGAAGAAAATAACAGTTGGTTAGCATTTGCATGTGCTGTTTTAAGAAAAGAAGGGAAGGGCTAGCTTATGGCTACCTGCCAGAGATTTTCCAGATCTGCTGTCCCCACAACACAGACAAGCGTTGCACAGGAGTTAGCTCAGGAACTTAAAAGAGGATCTCTAAGAAGCTGCCCCACATATTCCATACTAGTCATGACTGTGTCCCTAAACATTTACACAGGGCAAGCTGTACATCAGCTTTGTAGAGGAGGAGAGGTTTTTAAATGTGCAAGAACTCTACCGTTACTGTTAATACTTCTGGTAGCCCTATAATATCACAGGGGGTTGTTTCAGAAAGGGATGAGAGGCTCAATTCCAACACTTCCATACACAACCCAACATCAAGAGTCCCAGAAATCTTCATGTTGCAGGCTTGGCCCAGACATTCCAGGATACCAGAATGATCAGTTCTTGCTCTGATTTAAAAGCTGTGACACACAGATCCAGCTCGACATCTAAAACCGACTAAATATAATCGTAACTCGCCGCATTCGACAGGCGTCAGATGGAGCCACGTCAGAGACTGTTCTTCCTCCTCGTGAAATCAAAGTTTTGGCCTTCATCTTCAAAACATTTGAAATCAAAGCATTTTAAAGTAAACAAAAACATCTCCCAACGGTTAAATTAAATGAAATAGTTTCAGTAATTTCAGGTCATTTCACTGTTTCACGTGAATTCTTAAGCATCTTTAGTGCAATTTTAATTCTTTAGAAATGAAAAAGAATGATCTTGTACTGAAAAATCATTATTTTTTAAATAAGCAAAGAAACCAAAAATTAGCATATGTGTATACATGTGGGTGTGTATAGAGAGACAATGAGAAAAGTTCATCCAAAGCTGTTCTCCAAAACCCCCTATAGAGCCTTATATCAGCTTACAGTTAAAATTTAGGCAGCAGCAACTAGACTGAAGGTACAGTAATGATAAAAAAGAATCCAAGATGCAGAAGATCTGATATTCAGGCATACTTCACAATCAATACACACTGGACTTAGAACCAAACTTGAAAATCTTGTTTCATGCCCTATTCATTTATGAAGCTTCACTCTAATTCAGAGCCTTATCACTTTCGAAACTCAGGTAAAAAAAAAACCCCTTTGCTGTCATGCATATTTTTAGACAAATTATAGCACAGTGTCTTGCAATTTCCATTACTTTGTGGTGTCTGCACTGCTGATAGACACCAGCCCACATTGGCATCGCTGCCTAGGTGTCCTAATACTTGTCTGAAAAATACTATTAACTGCACATCACAGGCATTTGAAGTGCATAAGAAAACCATAAACTTAATTACACTGGAGGACTAGTGTGATCTCACATGAAATTTGAGCTACTGTTATTAAAAATAGAGAGATCACATTTACTTAATGCTTCTTACAGTAAACCAGTCAATTTTAAACTTTCAAGGTTGTATAATCAGACAAAACAATATGGGGAGGGGGGTTGGAAGCTGTCTGTGGAATTTACTACTACAAGCATTTCACATGTCAAGCAGCAAAAATTTGTTTATTCTGCTAAAAAGAATATTCCCTGAATTACTATTGTATGAGATAGGAAAGCTATTCAGGCTGCACAGCATAGACTCAGACTAAAATAATTTGCAGAAAGGACTGGTTGCCATACAGCATTCCTCCCTACCCCAACCCATTCTGGATTTCAACCACCTTCTAAATTCTCAGATTAGTTCTTAATGCTGTGTAGCCATTACTCATCTGCTGTAGTAGATGATCTGATGTAGTCATCTACTCATCCTAACAGGAACATTGCTGCCCTCTTCCATGCGATACCCACTCCTAGAGGGAAACAGCTTTTGTTTTCTTCACTTTTATTCTCTTAGCTAAGATTTACCTGTCTGAGCCTATGGGATTTGACTGGGGGAGGGGGGTGGTGGTTAAGGGAAGGTGGTGTGAACATGTGTGTGTCTCAGGTGATGGTAACAGTAGTTAGGAACCCTTCCACCTGTAAAACTACAGCCAGGGGAAAAAAAAAATAATAAATTGTGCTTAAACTAGCAACATGAGTCCACAACACTTAACACCCAGATTTTAGATATCAAGACCAAGAGACGTTCTTGGAATGAGTCACATCCAAAGGCAATGATTTTGCTATGGATGCCCTTGAACTTGACACGTCTCTTAAGAGGGAGAGGTGCTCTCTAATAATGGGGGAAATGTATTAAAAAACAACCAACAAACAAACCTAAACCAGTCTCTCCTCTGCCCTAGAATAGCAGAAGAGCTGTATTACACAATGCCATCACACCCACTGTCTTGTTTGAGAAAAGCAAAACAACCCTACAAGAAAGATTTGCCTACAAGAAAGATGGGGAGAGGCTGTTCAGTAGGGCCTGTTGTGACAGGACAAGGGGGGATGGTTTCAAAATAGAGGGAGATTTAGATTGGATATTAGAAAAAAGTTCTTTACTGTAAGAGTGGTGGAGCACTGGAACAGGTTGCCCAGGGAGGTGGTGGATGCCCCATCCCTGGAGACATTCAAGGCCAGGTTGGATGAGGCCCTGAGCAAGCTGATCTAGTTGGGGGTGTCCCTGCTTCTTGCAGGGGGGTTGGACTAAATGACCTCTGGAAGTCCCTTCCAACTCTGATCATTCTATGATTCTATGACCCAACAATTCTCTTCCAAGCCCACCAACCCAACCCCAGTCTCGTCAGCCTTGGAGACTCCAATAAGAGAATGGGTTTGGAAAGAAAACCACTTACCAGGTAAATATGCTGACAAAGCACACCTATTCCAGCAAAACCCAGAAGCTGAAAAGCTTTTCCAAGGGAAAAGTCTTAACTCCGCTCACAATGTGAACATGCCTTGGGATCACACCAGCTGGACTCTGGAGCCAGGCTGTTGGATCTTACTTCTGAACATTACAATTCACTTATTTAAAGTACAAAAAGCTTATTCTTTCTGTGCTTTATCATCAAAACCATCTCCCAAGACTAGTGGCTCCTACAGGAGCCTCAAATCCTATAATCAGATATTTTATACAGGAATGTTTGCTGTTCATGCTGCGTTATTTTAGACCTCCATGACTGACTTTGACAGAAATCAAAACCAATCCTATCTTTCCCATTTTTGGGGAATTATCAATGCCTAAGATAACACAATAATTTGCAAAAAAAACCAACTCCTCAGATTTAAATAACAAACATCTGATTTTAACTACAGTTCCTCCTTTCAGCAAGTGAAGAGCAGCCACTGCCATTGGATACAAACTGTAAGGCCTGTAACAGGTAAGTTAAAATTGTCTACTACTAAGTGCATTGCTGCAGTAACATCCTATGTAGGACCAAGCTCCCCTAAGTTCTGTCCTAGGCTACATTATGCTCATTTGAAAAAAGTGAGATGAACCATTAGGGTGGGGAAGAAATAAAGTGCTTCCAGTCTTCCTGAAAGCATGCATGTAAAATTATGTTGGCACATAGTCCTACAAAATGTATGCCTGAATCAGGATGCTTTTTGAGTCAAAACCAAACTCAAAGAACTAGATAAAGCAATCCACCAAATACCAAGAACACCAAAAAAACCCACAACCCCCCAAAAAGCCCTACGACAGTATCTTTCCCAGCTTGGAAGCTTAAGTGGACAGGAAGATTAGAAACAGAAGCAGCAGAACGACCTTAGAGGCAGGGACACTCTTCCTGAAGGGGCATTCTTCAAAAAGTAGCTTCAGAAGCACACCCACACAGTTCATACACCACGTTATTTAACGTTCCTTTTCATGTTTGCCCTGGTTCACGTCAAGGGTACAGCAACCCAAGGTGTTTCCACAGCAAACTTTCATGTCCGCTGCAATTTTCCCTTTCAAATTCAATACAGTAAAATGAAATGAAGCAAAATGAAACAATCTTTATATACCAGTTCAGCTAGCATTCCCTAGCCCTCATTGTGCTGCATCTCTCATCAGCTCTCATTTACTCAGACAAGACAGAAAAAGATTTGCAGATCCTATTACATTTTCCCACCCTATTTCCCATTCTGTGTGTAATTTTTTCCTTCAAATAATACTGATTGTGTCAACTGGAGGGAAGAGGGGGAAAAAAAAAGAGAGAAAGAAACAAGCACTCTTTGTGTTCTCTTCATAGTAATAAAATATGAAAAGAAGAATTCACGAGAAAACAGCTGAATTCCCAGTGCTTAGAAAATGGACCTGGCTACAGACAGACACATTCTACTTAGAGCAGTGTCTCCAACTAAACTGTCAAAGTGTCAGGAAGAGTTGTGTGCACTTTTGTCAGTGAATAATGTGGAACACAGTACACTTCCTACCAACTGAAAGTCAAAATCCTGGAAATTGCTATTTTATGGGGTTAAAAAAAAGAAAAAAAAAAGTCTTTTGTATACCAGCAAAGTGCTGAAAAAGAAGGCAAGACCAGGGTAGGCTGTTATTACTGGTGTTGACTTTATGTTTTCTTTAAAGGAAAATGAACAGAATGTTTTAAAGAGTAGAAATAGTGATGGGTTAAAAGGAGTAAGTGAACTGGTAAGAGAAAGAAATACTAGCTTTCTTTGTAACCCACCTAAAGATGTCTGATTTTCAAGCAACTCAGTGCAAGCACTTTTTTTTTCTTTAAACACATGCATGCTCTCACCGTAATCTTGAGAATAAGAGCACCCTTTTTTTTTCCCCCCACTATTTCCTACCTCATACATTAAACATTTTCCAGTGCTTGCAGTGAGTCAGGCAACTGATCCAGCCTTTTACTAAGGAACTCTGCTCAACCTAAGCCCAGGTATACTTGGAGAAGACTGGTTTCCACAGAAAACTGCACGTGATCACCTAATTAAAAAACAGGAAGTTAAATTGAGGCTGCTCTGTCAACTTTAATTCTGGCATTCACAGATTTTACTTTAGAGAAACAAAATATTCCTTCAGCTTCTCTAGTGTATTTAATTCCCTGGATGTTCAAATAGCCAACTGAAAAGGAGAATCTCTACACACCAAGGTATCAGAGCTTTGTAGTCATCATCAGTATGGGAGAAACTTCAGACCCACCAGATAGAAATCTGCCTCGAGTTAAATAAGCAGCTGGTAATAGTATTAGGTCCTCCTTATTTTCATTAACACCTATTGTCAGGGTGGTGAAATGGACAAGTGTCAAGAAGGAAAAAATACCTTCCAGGCACAAAGGTTGATCAACTGATTTTTTTTAAAAGCATCAATCTAAACCATGAAGGCATAAGAACTCTTAGAAGACATTATCAGAATAATTTAGCATAGGCAAACCCAAACATTTTCCTCTTCCATCAAAAGAAAATCCTCTATCATCAATGCACTCTGTGTAAACATCCTACCCTGTAGCAGAAGCGGCTCTCCTCAAAAATTATGTTAAAATAAAGCTAACTACAAATGGTTAAAACTCAGTAAAACTTGGAAGCAAATGAGAGGTTGTTGTAACAGTAACTGAAAGACAGCAAAACCTGCATCTAATAAACGTAGCTGATGCATGTGAGACAAGAGCAAGAAGGAAAAGACCCGGCAGACTAAACAATTCAGAACATAATAAATACATTCACGTAACTTGCACAAACACAAGCCAAGCACAGGTTCAAGGAAAATTTCACCTAACAGGAGAAAAAAAAATGACTGATTAAGCAGAACTCTTTCTACAAGGTAATACTACATTCAGAAAGCTATGCCCATTCAGTTTGGTGGATGAAGAAGCACCTGCATCAGCTCCCCCCCACCCAAAATAATCTTCAGCACACACCAGTAAGTGAAAAAGGAAAGATTTTGTCCAAAGGAGAGAACTGTGAAACAAGAACAGAGGGGCAGTCGGGGTCTCTGCCACCAGGAATTTTGTCATCTCTAACAGCTTCAGTCACTTCCTCCCAAGAGAAAACATGCATCATCCTCATCATCACCCAACAGACCTGTCTGACTCTTACCAAACAAATCCTACATGGCTTTCCTCGGCACCCACCTGTATTAACCTGAGCACAGAAGGTCCTGCTTAACTAAAGCTCCTGTCACTTCAGCCCTCTCTTCACTGGGAGCACAAAGACTAATTCACTACTTTGGAAGGAGAAAAAAAAACCAAACAACAAAACCAAAACAGAACCAAACCAAACCCCACCCCACTATTCATCTGGTTGTGTTCATAAAAAGCACTACCCTGGCCATACTCACAGAACTGCACCGCTCCTGTAAATGTATACATTACAAACATACAGGTCTGGAATTTACAGTCAACAAACAGCCACACAAACAACCACCAGAGAATGTATAAACACTCCTAGGAGCAAAAATACTCAGCCTGCCTGCACCACACACAGTGTTTATTTATCTCCCTTGCAGAAGATCAATGGGAGAAGACATTCAAAACAACTTTTTAAACAAAGTGTCACTTTGTGTTAGTTTATGTCAGTGGGGCTTCTTCCAAGTACTTGTGTCAGGGTAAGATATGGATGTGTTTAGATAGTTTGCTTGTTCCTTTACTCCAGTCATGGCAGCTGGGCACGAGCAAACAGAGGGGAGAAGGGCTGCTCGTCTGATCGAGTTACTGATTTAACATTTAGAGTCTTTGCAGCTCAAGAGAAAATTGCTCCGTATTTGTAACCTGAATGCAGGTCAGTAACTTTAAAAGGTCAAGCTGAACGTTTAAAATCTTTTTGTTATTAATTCCCCACCAGCTCCCAGTTCTGTGAATGCCAATGAGCAGACTCTGCTCCTGGGGAGCCAAGCAGCAGGTAGTGTGCACCTCTGAAGACCAGGTCCTCGGGATGATGCACAAAAGCGTTTTAGAGCAGGGACTTTCAGCACGTGACTTCACACACAAATGAACTCTCAGTTCATTAATTTATTAGGAAGAACTTCTTTACTGAGAGAGTCATCAAGCATTGGGACAGGCTGCCCAGGGAGGTGGTTGAGTCCCCATCCCTGGAGGTGTTTAGAAGACGGGTAGATGCGGTGCATGAGGACATGGTCTAAGGGTAGACTTGGTGGTGGTGGGTTAATGGTTGGACTGGATGATCTTAGGGGTCATTTCCAACCTTAACAATTCTATGATTCTATGATTCACTTAAAACCACTGCTTAAAGCACAGGCAGCACTGTTCTACTTACTGGAGTTTCTTCCACTGTGCCTTCACCCACTACCCTACAGCCAAGGACACTTTCTCCATCCAGCTACTTCACTTTTTAGGAATACAAAAGCTGTTTTGGTGCTATCTTGCAATGATTTACACAAGATTGTAAGATCTGTTGATGCTCCTTAATAACATAGGTAACTCTCCATAATATGCTGCACTTCTGTAACCATCATCAGTAATCCAGAGGTACCAAAGCACTTTGCAAGCAAGCTGTATGTTTACACTGGCCTTACACACCTAATCCCTGCGAGGTCCATAACATTATCCATACTTCACTGTAGAAAAAAAGTAAATTAAGTAAAGCAAGATAATACAGTTTAACAGGGTTACAAAAAAACCCAGTAGCAACAGGAGCAAAATGAGAGTTTTCTGACTACCCAGCTGCCCAATTCATCAGCAGGCCAGCCACCCAAGATGGCAAAATTCAGTGGTTATGATTATGCTTCGGGTAGATTTACACTTGTAACATGCACATACTATGCTGTGGGGTTTATGCTAGTGGCCTTTCATAGGTCCTCTGAATATACAACAGCTTTTACACTGGCAGGGGAGAGTGGATTGGGAGAAATGCTCATCCTAACACAAAGACTGGAGTTTTCTTTCTGAGGGATTAAATTCCAGTTTGAAAAGATTTTGACAACAGTAAATAAAATACCTGAATCATCACAGTAACTTTGAAATTAATTCCCTTCTCATAATATCCCCTTCTCATACTATCTCCAGTCTCCAAAAGACAGATAAATAATCCTTAATATCTTCTGTCAGTATATCAACCTAAGCAAGCATCTGCTTCCTGCAAGGTTGGGTGATGCCAGATCACAGGAAGAAGTTGGAGTTCTCCCATGTTTTGGTAGGTCAAACACACACTCCTACTGCGACCCAAAATTGCTGATGAGGGAGGGGTGAAAAGAACTGAAAAAGCAAACATGCACTGGAGCCATGGACAATAAATTAAAGCAAAACAGTACATGTATGGAAGTGATCAGCTTGGGGAACAGGCTACTTCACATGGAGTTCAGATCTGAGGCAAACACAGAGTTCTTGCAGAAGTGGTGACCTGATTCACCACCAGTCTATGGGAAGCTGCACAGTAACTTCGGAGGATTCTGATTGGAGAGTAAAGCATCCCAGTCCCAGGACCCTGGTGTATCTTCCTCCTGCTTAAAGGATTTGCATCACACTATCTCCTCCTGCAGCTCTAAGGCACCAGGTTCAGTGCTGGACCACTGGTACATCGAGTTTTCTTACACCAGAATGAATTTATGAGAACAGATGACTATTGGTGACCACGCACACAGTAGTAAACTTGTTTTGAGGGTGGGCATCTCGTAGTAGTCACAAAGCCAAGAAGGCAACACTTTCAATTGCCAGCCTCTGGTTTGAGTAATACATTACTGATGTTTTGTTTTACTATCTATCTTAAGTATACCTGAAAAATCTGTCACAACTCCACACAAGTAACCACCTTCAGTGATTAAGATTTTAAGGAAAACTTCTCTTGCATTGTTGGTGCAGTAACCTTCTTGTTCTGATGGCCTTACACAGGAGCAGCCTTTTGTTTTAATCAACAATCTCTTAAGATCCTTTAACTCAAGACTTTTATGAGCAAGTAGCTCTCGACTCTGGGAATGTCACCTCCATTACTAACAGAAAAAAACCCCTAATGCTTATGTACCCCACACCAACACTGAAACACCATCAAATAAGAACTACTGGTTAGATATTAGACAACAAGCACGGTAAGAGACACACTCAATCTTCAGTAATTGTCAGAAGAACAGAGCTTACTGAAAACAGATCCTGTTTCACAGGAACATAAAATTCTAGTTTATAATTTAGCACTAAAGAGGAAGAGGAAACACATCCTAATGTACCTTCCACCGACAAGGCACCCTACGTTCTTACAGTTTGTAAAGGCAATACACTGAAAGAGACACGTTTTTGTATGCTCCTGCTGTCTCTTCACCCATACAAGCACACAACCAACTGGCACTCGTGTTACAGTATCAGTATCCTAAGTGACCAGTGCCAAATAGGTGTCTACACATTAGTCTGAACAAACTCCCTTAATTTTCTAGTTATTCATCCCGACTCACCAAGTGGGAGCAACTTGTACCCCACCCATCACAAGAATCCTCTGCAATGTATTTGTCCAAATCAGTGCACTCAAACTCCTACAGAAATTATCCAACAGCATGAGCTGATCTGGAAAAAAGTCTGCCTTGCTGTGAAAGAAGGCATTACCCTACCAGAACTATCACCCTCATGGCTTTCTTCCTTTTTTTATTTACTTTTTAATGGAAGCAAAACCCCCTGTCATCTCACCTACTCTTCTTTTAATAGGGAATGACTGCCGTGACTACCCCCATCTAGAACCACCATTCACTGCCAGCACCTCTGCTCTCCTCGTGTGCTTAGAGAACAACTGATTAGCACTTTGCATAATTAACCTGATTAGCACTGTGCATAATCAAACTGATTAGCACTTTGCATAATTAAAAAGAAATAATAATAATAACAATAATAAGCAGTAGGTAATAGCAAAAGCTGCTAGTCCCAATGCCTGTTCGTTAGCTCTAGGATTAGTTTAGTGCAGCATATTTTATTTCTTAAAACTTTTTAAAGATGCACAAGCTCCTGAGAAATGCAAGTTAAAATTTCTCATTTACCTTCAAGATCCCTGGTGAAAATACTGAGTTTTCTACTGTTACAACTTAGGATTTCTTGTGCCTCTCTCTGCTGCAGCTGAAGACATTTAACAGGTCGATGCCTGACCAGATGGACACATCTGACTCCCACATCTGAATCCAAAAGCAGTACTGTAGACATTGTCAGAAGATACAGAGGTTCACATCCTTTAGTGCATATATCCTCACAGTGTACTTTGAGGGTAGGAAAACTGTGTTACCTTTTTTGTAAAGATGGGCAAGGTAGTAAGATACAGGTCCTCAAAAGTACCTAGACACCAAATTCTCTCCTGGCCTGAGCAATTATTCTAGACCACAGGAAGTCTGGAGAGGAAAATGGTATTAAACACATTCCTGCCCCCAAGCCCCACTCCTCCCCTGTTCTTGTCCTGTATGTTCATTCTGCATCCTGATCAAGAATGTGAGAGAGTCAGAAGGTTTGGAGTTCTTTGTGACTTCTAAACTATCCCACCTCCAGCACAAGTCTCCCAATTAGGGTTTCAGGATTAACAGCCACCTCTCAAAATCTGAAGAACCTGTGTACTATGCCTAGATAGATTGCAAACCGTGTGAAAACATCCATGTGCAATCACTAGTGCCTCAGTTCTCAAAGGACATTCAGTGGCAGACAGCCTACAAGAGCAGTGCCCCAAGTGACTGGCTAAACCCCCAACATGTTCTGTTACTAAAGCAGTCTCATGCCTCCCAGTGACCCCTGTACCGTGTGTTTCTCCTCACCTGGTTAACCTCATCCCTCCAGCATCCTTATGTTACAGCTGATACTCCTTGCATTCCCACAGAGCAATCTTCACCTTACACCTTCTATGTTACCTGTCCTAGAACAATGACAAAGATACTCCCACTGTGCTAGAGTTCCTCTCATGAATGTTTTCTCATAAAATAATCCAATGAGAAACTGTGGGGGGAAAAGACTGAAAAGAGGGAAACTTGTTGTCATTAATGGGAAATGTACTACTCAAGCACAGAGGCCTTTCCATCACCCCAAGCTAAAGAACCCATATGAAAAGCAAAGGGTGCAGAGCTAGTCACTCATTTCACAAGTTGCTTAGTTTCAGAAGAAAAGTGTTGCTGTAGAGATTTTTCAAGTCCAAATGTTCCTGGGGAAGGTAGTTCCAGTAATTCTGGGAAAGAAGCCAATCTCTTAGCTTTATATGTAAATATTTAAACAACATTATTTTTATATACATATATTTTATACACATATACATATATGTCTTTAGACTTCCAGACTTGCAAAACTGCAACAGGAAAAATATGCCAGTCAGTGTACTGCTATCGGCTCAAGTGCCTGAACCACGATAGCTGACCATCAGAAACAAAAGAAAACAGTGACTTCAAAATAATTGAGCCATGTCATCTATGTATGCTAATCCACAAAAACAGAAGAGCTGAAAGAGCAGGACTACAGATTCTAAAGTAGAGAGATTAAAGTCTTAAATTTTAACTCCTTAGAAATGGCAAGAACATACGGTTCATCAATTTTAAATCTTTCAGAGCCTAGATGGATGCCGAGTGCTCCATCCACAGGTGTGGAATCTCCAGCTTTGGGTGACATAAAGCTTCACCTTCCCAGCATCTTAGTGCTCTGACATCTGACAGTAAATCTGTGACTGCATTGTGTTTAGAAAGGTCACTGCTGTTCTAGGGTTGAATCGGATGCATGCCTCAAAAGGGATTACTTGGTAGAAAATGCAAGTGAAAGAATGCAAACGGATCTGGCACTGAGATTTAGTGAATAAATAAAATGGGAAGGGAAAAAAAAAAAGTCTTTAAAATTGTTGAGGAGGGTGTTGATAAAATGGAGGAAGATGATTTTGTGAGCAGAAGGTATCCAGTCAGAGCACACGATGAATAAATCAATCTATGAAAATAAAATTTACCACATGGATCCCACCTGTACACACTCAGTAAGCAAAAAATACAGCCTGAGGTACACGCATGTAAATTCAGAGCTATATGATTTTAGGAATTCAAATATTTATGAATACAATATTTACATGTCTGTTCGTGTATGTATATAGATACAGCACAGCCAGTGTGAGTTTTAAGATCACAGAAGTGTACATACAGACACATTAAAAATGCGTAGAAAAAAGGACCAAGAGTAGGGCAAGTCTCTTAGAAAATATTTTAATGGCTTTATAAAAAGCCCTCACCTAAAGTTTAAGGGGTTTTTGCAATCTTACATTTTTCTATTGCAAAATACACCTGCTTTCTTTTCTTCCTTTTTTTTCCCCCCTAAACTAAATATTTCTTCCATCTAATGACTCTCTTTATTAGACAGCATCTAATTTGCATACATTTACATACAATTTAACTGCTAGCTTGTGAGAACAAAGAAATGGCTCTGTATTGTACTGAAGGACAATACTCAGAAAAGGAAGGTATAAAAACCAGCTAGCTCGGTGGCTGTGTATTCTCTTTGTTTCAGAAATACCAGGATTTTTAAACACACCACTTAAAGGGTGAAAAAGATTATTTCATCAAACAATGAAAAAAGATACAGTGCAGCTCCCTTTTAACACATTCTCTCTCTGGCCTGGTTAATGGGATTTAAGGGTCCAAGATTTCTTTGCTTTCTTCTGTTTCCTTTATTAGAACTGATGGATTTAATTCTGTCACATATTTTACTTCATATTTTATTCCTATAACAATCTATGCTGAAGTTCAGCTCCAATGCTAATTCAATACTATCTTCCCCTCCTTGCAGTCAGCCTGGAATACAACTGAATGATCTTTGATGGGCATGAAGTACTCTGCCCTCAATGCCCAGTGCTAATGGATTTTAGAGAGAGTCTGCCAGAATTTTACCTTGTGGCAACAAGTCTAGAGATAATGAAAACTTACCATGTAGCTGACTGGGAATCAACAGGAAGGGAAGCCGGGCCGAGCTCCGCTTGAGAGAACAGGGAGGGACTGTGGTCAGAGTAAATGCAGGATGTAAAGGATGTGTCAAGCCCTCTAGTTCCCTAAAAGAAGAGGAGAAAAGGATCTTTAATCTCACATAAAGCAAAAACCTTTAGAAACAGTTGGCAGGAACTCCAGCACAAGTCCTACAGAAAGCACAACACATCAGCAAAGGGTTTTTCCTCTGAACACTTTGCAGTAGGAGTACCAATTGTAGAGGACAGCTGCAGATCTGATCTTTGTGGACTTAACATAAAAATCTTGGGAGGGTGGGGGTGTGAGTGACTTTAGGCTGCATGCTGCACCTCACCATGTCTCCTCAAACGTGCAAACCCCAGGAAAACAGAACACGTTGCCATTTGCTGCTGCCCGCATCGCAGAGCTGCTAGCTTCACTGCCAAACTCTCCCTTTCCCAGCATCGTACTCACAGGGGCAAACAGTGCCAAGCCCAATTTTAAAAAGTAAATTACCAACAATAAGAGCCACAAGGATGGTGGAAAGAAGACCTAGAACACACCAGCAGCAAGTCATGAAGAGTTTATTGTACAGACATTAACAAGTGAAACCTCTTCTCATGTAAGCAGACCTACTGCAACCTAACAGAACGGAACTATGTGTGGTAAAGGTCACTAGGCCAAGCAAGCCCATGCACAAAGGAACCAGCAGTCACCTGCTCTCTTCACCCTGCCCCAGCCAGCCGAACCATACTGGCTCTGTATGATCAGCAAAAGGACAAGGGTTAATTTGATGGGCATTCTCACACCAGCAGGTGAGGCACTGGGACAGAAGATGCAGGAGCCACATCACAAGCTGGTCATGGAGGAAAACTGTGCTAACACTGCCCTGACATGCCTCACTGGCAATCAAAATACATTATAGCTTATTTTCAGACACAAATTTTAATTTAAAGCTGGCTGAAATGTTAATGAAGTTTTAGCTCTTTTTCAAAGGGGAAAATTCCCTACTGCTTACAAAAATGTTTTCTTTTTCCCCTCCTGCCTGATTTGCTTCTAATGACATATAGCAACCAAACCTCATAAAAGAAGTTAATCAAGTCTTCACATCGTGTTCCCTTTTCAAGGATGGAAAGGTTGAGGTGTGTGATCTTCAGAGTTTCTGATGCATACCAAACCCCAGGCTTTAGCAAACAGTGGAGAAAATAAATTCCAAAGCCAAAGTTCCTTTAACTATCATATCTTAACGCTCACAGCCGTATCTTGCTGGAACCACTGGGTTATTACTTCCAGAACTGAACCTGAAGAGTGTGGCCACGCTATGATGCAAGCTGATTTCAGCCGGAGCTGCCGCACTCCCACCCTTCCTTCCTCTCTTAGCCTTGGCCTCATCCTTGAACCAGGCCTTGATAACTGTCTGGCTCGAGGAGTTTCAACTGACTGAGAAATTTATTTTCCAATGTTTTCACCCAAACCAACCCCTGGTCACAGCTCAACATCCAGGCATAAAACTCAGGGGTTAGAGCTAAGGAGGCAGAAGAACTGCGCAAATGGAGGAACAGCAACAGAGCGGCCTCAATGTCCATCAGTTTAAGCTGCTTTGAACTTGCATCGTGAAACGACTGGGGCTGCTTCACTGTATGACATGGAAGAAAGGCTGCTATCACATAGCTGGAAGCCAAACCAATCATAGCTTTACAGGTAAAAAAGCCACCACCTTGCATGTTAACCTAAAATAAACTGGCAGGCTGCGCAGATCATACTGAACAGATGCAGTCTGCTGCTGATGAAAAATAGCTTGAGATAATGGCGAGCAGCTACAATCTGCACCAGGGGCAATTTCCAAGTGGCAGGTTGAATTAGCCTCAAGTGACATGCATTAAAGTAATGCTTCCCTCAGGCAATAAGGCAAGGTCCCACATTCAAAAGGAAAGAATTGAGCTTTCTTGCCAAAGGCAAACGATAAAGCGTGTGATTAAGAACCACTGTTACCAGGACATCCAGAAGCTCCTGGAAAATCTTTCATGGACTTCAGAAAATACATTTGGAAATAAAGAGCAGGAATTTTCTTTTACATGTCCACAGCTACAGTACTAAGCACCTCTCTCGCTACTTTTCTGGAGCACAAGCATTAATTCTGACCTGACTGGAAACTAAGCTCTCTAACCATCAGCATTTCTAAAGCCACTTGGCCCAAACAGTTGTGCAGGAGATTGTGGGATACATACCTTGATTTTAACTGCATACAGATGACACTGTGAACCAAATCTCTTTATTTAACTTGCCTTCTCTAGGGCTAGGAAACATTGGGATATTTTAAACCCTACGCAAGAGAGATCCTATGGCAGTAAGGAATTACTCAACACTGTAGCCTACAATTCCTTCAGGAGAAGGAATCACCAAGGAACATGTCAGAACATCACCAGCAAGTCAGTATCCACAAATGACTTGTCATCTTTGGAAATTACAGTAACTGAATCATCAGCTCAACAACCAATGCCCACCTTTTCAGTACTGCAGTCAGAATTTGTATAACAGAGATCTCAACCAGGCCTATGAGGGCAGAATACCAGACCAGATACAAAAATTTCTGGCTTTCTCTCTTGAACAACGATAAAATAATGCCTTCATATATAGCACTTGATACAAGCATACAAGAATCTGAAGCAATGACATCAAATCAACTAATTGTCTTCATTCCAGTCTTACACACACTAATGATGTCTACAGTGATTCTATCAATACAATAGCTGTGCTGGTTTCCCCAATAGAAGATTGTTTTCCTTCAGCTGCCTTTAAGATACAGCTCCCCGATAACATTGCAATCTATACACGCATATTCTTGACGTAGTGTCACTCAATATTTTTCTCTATAAAGTAATAGTTCATTGGAAAACATAGAATCATAGAATGATTAGAGTTGGAAGGGACTCCCAGAGGTCATCTAGTCCAAGCCCCCTGCAAGAAGCAGGGACACCCCCAACTAGATCACATTGCTCAGGGCCTCATCCAACCTGGCCTTGAATGTCTCCAGGGATGGGGCATCCACCACCTCCCTGGGAAACCTGTTCCAGTGCTCCACAACTCTCACAGGAAAGAACTTTTTCCTAATATCCAATCTAAATCTCCCTCCCTCTATTTTAAAACCATCACCCCTTGTCCTGTCACAACAGGCCCTACTGAACAGCCTCTCCCCATCTTTCTTGTAGGCCCCCTTGAGGTACTGGAATGCATAAGTAAGCACCTAAGCACTAACATATATGTACATACACACATGAACGTGTGACAAACAGCTGTTAGTAATAAGCTAATTAGGATGATAATATCACAATGGTTCAATTAATTTTATTTTTCACAAATTACAACACGTACCTACATCAGTTCCAATGTTCTTTAAAACAATAAGGAGAAAAAAAAGAAAAGAAAGGGTTGTAAAATTTAAAATTCTTCTTAGAGCAAAAATTAGTTTAAGCTAATTGGTCATCAGATTTTTCCCATACTTTTATTGTTATATACACCACTGAAACTCAGATATGAAAAAAACCCCCAAAAACAAACATAGAATTGTTTAGCCTGAAAAGACCCTTAAGATCACTGAGTCCAACCATTAACTTAACACTGCCAAATCCACCACTAAACCATGTCTGTAACCACCTACTGAGATGGTGACTCAACAACTCCCTTGGGCAGCCTGTTCCAGGGTTTGACAACCCTTTCTGTGAGTAAAGTTTTCCTAACACCCAACTGAAACCTCCCTGGCACAACTTAAGGCCATTTCCTCTGGTCCCATCACTTGTTACTTGGGAGAAGAAAATGATGCCCACCTGGCTACAACCAGGGAACTGCAGACAGCAATAAAGCCTCTCCTCAGCCTCCTTCTGCCCAGGGCTAAACCACACACTTCCTCCAGCTGCTCCTCTCAGGAATTGTGCTCTAGACCCTTCACCAGCTTCCTTGACCTTCTCTGGACATGCTCCAGCACCTCAGTGTCTTTCTGGTAGTGAGGGGCCCAAAACTCATCACAGCACTCAAGGTGTGGCCTCACCAGAGCTGAGCACAGGGGGACAATCACTTCCTTAGTCTTGCTGGCCACAATGTTTCTGATACACACCAGGATGCCACTGGCCTTCTTGGCCACCTGAGCACACTGATGGCTCATGTTCAGCCAACTATTGATCAATATTGAAAGGACCCCCACGTCCTTTCCGCAGGGCAGCTTTCCAACCTATCTCTCCCAAGCCTATAGTAGTGCACAAGGTCATTGTGACTCAGGTGCAGGACCCAGCACTCAGCCTTGTTGAACCTCATGCAGTTGTTCTTGGACCATCAATCCAGCCCAAACTGACCCCCCCTTCCTACTCTCAGGAAGATCAACATTCCTGCCCAACTTAGTCTTGATCTGCAAACTGACTGAGTGTGCACTCAATTCCCTCATCCAGATAACTGATACTGTAAGATGTAAAAACTGTAGAAGAACAATTTGGTGAATTTGCATCTAAATTTTAGCATTTATGAAGTTCTACTTTTTGTACAAAGCTGTCTGACTTCATTGTGTATTGGACATTATGGGTGGGATTATCTAAAGGAACGAGGGTGTGGTTCTCTATCTGCTCAAACTACGGTGAAGTAGTTTAAGTTGAATTTACCAGCAGCACGTTCAGGCTAGCTTCAAGTGATTTTGAAACTTCTCTCTCCTCTCAACCTGCCCAGAAAGTGGGCAGAAGCAAATAAAGCTCCACCACCTCGTGTCTGGCAACCAATATATCCACAAGTTGCAGCTTGTGCAGCCCTGTCAAGTTAAAGATGCTGAGAATTCCCATCTAAATACAAACATTATTTCTGAAGCTTGTAAATTCTTTCAAACATTCACTTTTGTTTGATAAATTACATTAAATACAATTTACCTCAGCAGCATTTTCAAGGGTAACAGCTAAGATCATGAGCTGGTTGTTTTTACACACAGAAGTAGAATCCATCCAGTTGTATCTACAGCCTAGATTATGTATTCAGGCCCACACTCCCCAAGATAACAAAATTACCCAGCTTACACTCCAAACCAGTCAAAAACTGTGTAGCCACAGATAGCAGAGTCAAGCCTTAGCCAATCAGTCCTGCTAAGCAGCTGCTATCTCACTTGCTTATTAGTTCACCAGTACACGAGCCACGACCAAAGGCTTCAGACGGGCTTGCAGTATCCACAGAACAAAATTGTCTCTGCTTTCAAAATACCACAGAAATGGAACCATGAATGAATACTATCAAAAGGTGGAGGTAGGAGAGAAATCTATTTTAAATCTTCTCACAACATTATTTTTTTAAGACACTGAAAATGCTTACTCTTGAATACTCTGTAGTGAATGTTAAGTTTCATTTTCAGCAGGAAAAAAAAATTGGTATAATAATTTTTCCTGATTTAGATGGGGTTTAGGTCAACCTTAGCTACATACAAACGAATGTTTTGTTCAAATTACAGGGTAATTTTAATTAGGACACCCTGTTAGACATCCTGTTGTTCTATTTAATGGACTTTCTCAATTATAAGAAGAAACACCTCCCCACGCGCCTGCGACTTAAAAGTAAAAATTACGCTGCATAAATACAAAGATAAAAATTATTTATTCTGTGTTAGATCTTTTCATTTCTGTTAATCTTTATCTGGCAACTTCTGTATCAAAAGGGCAGAGTTCAGAATTCCACACCCATTAAACACCTGTTTAAAAACCACTTGAAGCACTGGAACCAGCCAAATATGTCCCAATTAAGCAGAAACACTGGCACTGCTGTCCCGTGTAAGGAACACCCATCGCCATTTGCTCTCATTAGGTTCAAGAGGTTTCTTGGGACACTGCTGAATTCCTGATTATGTGCATTGCAAATGGATGGAGAAGACCAGAACAATAAAGCTTAATTCAGCATAGCCTTCTGCCCAGTTGTCATGCACTGAATTTGGGGAAAAGAGAAGACTGAAGCTTCGGAAAGTCGCCGATGCACCACACAAAGTTACGCTTCGTTCAAGAAATTGCCTGGCTGACCTAAAGGAAACAACTGGGCTGGGATTTACTCTTGAAAACTCAGACATTGAGATGATTCTTTTTTTTTCTTAGCAACTCCTCCTCTGTACTTTGTATTAGTTTGATTCCCTTACAGAGTTTTATTTGTCAGCTATAAGCATGATACAGTATCTTCTATAGTCACTTGAGTGTTAAATTGGTCACCAATTTCTTGATTTCGTACATTTATGAATTCAGTAATGGAATGAAAAGCCTTGAAAATACAAGCTTTGTTCCTAGATCTGACACAGTACTGCAAGTTTTCCAAACACTTTTGTCAACTTATTTAAAGGCTCCTCTGGAGAGACCAACTGCATGGCAAACAGAACAATCTCATCAAGATCATTCATTTAACCTTCTGGCCTCTGTCAAGGATGCGGACATGCCTGCCAATAAGTGACAAGTCAAGTGGTCTTTTTCCAAATACCCAACAATACATTTCAGGGTGGTGCCACTAGAAAGCCACTAGACAGAATAAGAGCAGAGTGGTAGTGATTAAAAAGTATGTCTGAAATGGTTCTAATATCCATGCTCAATCCTCTATAATCCCACTTCATTATCAATTTATTAACTTCCTTTGTTGTCCTTTCTGTCACCCTCCTGTGCTAGTCACTAATATATCTTAGTTTGGAAAGTGCTCTACTTGATGCACACAAAAAGCTAGCATACTTCACATAAAATTGATCAGTTAACTGCATCCAAGCAAAAGATGTACAGAGCACCTAAACTGATACCTAAAAATTAGATGTATGAAGGGGATGGTTCAGCACTGTAAACACTACTTAATTCACAACTCACACAGCCAGGATGTTATTAGAATGAAAAGAATATCTATATATTTTTCGCTTCACCCACACCACAAAGACTTCTTAAGATCATAAATCCTGCAGGTTTTCTACTACCTCTTACACTTAGTGGAGAATTCACAATTATTTAGCGCCTACATTT
The DNA here is from genome assembly GCA_013399135.1 of Heliornis fulica. Lineage (NCBI taxonomy): Eukaryota > Metazoa > Chordata > Aves > Gruiformes > Heliornithidae > Heliornis > Heliornis fulica. The sequence continues at coordinate 267,898 of VXBZ01006148.1, forward strand.
CTGAAGTAAACTTGAGCACAAGAAAAAAAAAGCATTCTAGGAATAAAGATGTCAGCTAGCAGTTGCTGCTGACCTAAAACTATATTTATTTTCAAGACAACCATAAGAACGGCAGATGCTTTCTTGTTCTGGCTGGCTACAAACAGCACCAAGAAATCCTAAGATAGACACTTCCATACTTATTCTTTGCTTGTTCTCCCCTATCACCAATAACAAGTATTTCTGCAAACAAACAACACTTTCTGATTTGCTATTGCTCTTTATTTAGCTATCCATGGGTGCTATATTCACTGTGGTCTCAAGAACAGCTTCCATTCCATATTCCTACTCATCTCGACAAGAACACAGGGTGCCCAAAACTTCTGAGCAAGATAAATAATGGAGAACAATTACAGAATATTTAATTCAGGTCAACCATTGCTGTTCATTACAGCAATATCCCTACAAATTGAGACCCATGGTCCTCAGAGATTCCTTAATTTAAGCCCTGGTAACTCCCCCTCCTAGAATTGGCGGCTGACATGTTATTCGGTCGATGATATCTGTAGCTGCAGCACAAAGAGCTGCCGACGCTATCGTTACAAATGAATGTTTTTATTGGTAGACATTTTGAGAGACTAACCAGAAAGGAGTCAGAAAGCATGCAGGAGCATGGGTGGAAAGAAAATAAAACAAGCCCATGAACAAACAAAACACTACAAATCACAACAGGACAAGAGAAAAATCAAGTGGTGACATCACCTTGCTGGATTAGTAAAAACAATTCTGGCTTGATTGGAATTTTAAATTTTCATCTTCCTTTGTATTTCCATTACAGAAGTATAAAAATGTTTAGATGCATCACTTTTACAGACACTCTGATAAACTACCTTGTAGTCCTTGTACCTGAGCACACCTAATGTAAATTAAAGGTAAGAATAGTTGTCTTCTGTACTGTAAAAACAAATAAAAGGAAAGCATCTGCTCTGTGCTGCGATCCTGGAAAAAGCAGAAACAAGTCACTCTATACATTTCAACTGGCATTTCACTTTCACTGAGTCAGAAGCACGTTTTGGACCCTAGAGAAGTTGCCTTCAACAGCAGCCTTCAAATGCCCAAGCTCAAGGAAACGCAGAGAACTGCAGACTGGTCCATCAGCTGGAAAAGCAACGGAATATTCCACACGAGGAATGATTTCACTTACACCACAAATATCTACGGGCAAATCACATAATCTTTTATACATGATATAAATAAGAGATATAGGTTAAAAGGGGAGAAAGAAACAGCTTCAGAATCACCTTGGACATTTTCAGAATTGACTTCCAATTGCTGATAACAGGAGTTTTGAAAGCTTTTGCGGGAGGCAAGTAAATCCCTGTACATCAGCTAAGGACAAGGCCCTCTCAGCCCTAGGTAAGAACAAACAAACAAGGGGAAAAAGAGAAGGAGAAGAAAAAAAAAAAAAAAAAAGCAGAGGGGCACAGGAATAGCCTTATACAGGAATTTCAGAAATACCTAAATATACTCAAATCCTTAAATCTGAAGGGGGGTGGGGAATGAAAAGATAAATTATTACTACTCTTGTGTCAGGAAATATACTCTTTCCCCATCAGGATCCCACAGTGGAGTGGCATCTCTCAAGACAAAGTTGAAAACTGTGGTATGTGAAATAGAAAGTGAAGAGCAAGAAGTGAGGTGAGGGGTAAACACTGAAGATGAAAACCTCTGGAATTCAGAATCCTGATACAGCCTTTGCCTCTGGGGCAGGGAGGGACACCAACATTATTTAAGGGCACAACAGTAGAGGGCTACATCTAAAAAAACTAAGTTTCAATATGCTGTCCTGTAATATCATACTGAAAAGAAAATCCTACTGTGTGTTGTTACTATATTTCACCAAGTGCACTGTTGTGTTTAATTTGAACTTTCATTACAATAATCCACACAATACATAGAGGCAATCAAACGACTCTGGGTCCCTTCTGAAATCTTACTCAACTAAAACATTGACTGTAGTAGTAACAGAGTAACCAAAACCTTTGTACAAGACAGCAGATGAAAGGATCAGAAGTATTTTCTGTGAAACAGCTAGACGAGGCACTTCAGGAGGCGGTTACAGTGGTGTAGTTGAACTAAAAGTTGGACTTGATGAGCTTGAAGGTCTTTTCCAACCTTGATGATTTTCCACAATTCTATGATTCTACTGAACAGAACATTCCTGGTTGGCTCAGTCATTTGTGAGACACAAACAGTAACTTTGCCATGTCAGCATTAGACTGTTGGAGCAGTAGATGAATCTGGTGCACATGTCAGGTATGGTGAACCAGGGGCTGCCCAGTTTTCTGAGGAGGGCACAGATGCTTCATGCACCTGAGCACGATTAAGTCTTGCTGCTTACGAAGAAGAGTCAGCTTTGGCAGCACACTGGCTTGGAGGGGAGGGAAACAGTTGGAGGAGACACACAAACCTGTTTCTGCTCACTACCAACATTATTGCAGGCACCAGTAATGAGGTGGCTTAGGCTAGAAGGGGAAAGGGATACAGGACCCAGAGTGCTTTATCAGCTCCAAGACCAATGCTGGTTTTGGCACTATTTTCACTCTAGTTAGTTACAAACAAAAAACAACCCAAGCAGGTGCTAGCAATCCGAGAGACCACATGCCAGCTACAGCTGCTTCAAACTGATTCAATTACATCTGCCTGAACAGTCCCAGGACACTGAATCCACCAAAGGGAACCACAGGTCCTGGGGAGATCCAGTACCTTGGGATTCTAACACCACGATAAATTAAGGTGGAAGTCCCCCAAGTGAAATCAGGGGAGGATATTCAGGCAGAGCCCAAAGCATGTGATCACTTTCAGCTTCAGATAAGATGGAAGCTGGGAGACAGCATATGCATGACACCAGGATATACAGCAGAAGCCCTTTGGAAATAACGCCTCAAAAATTTCCTGAAGCAGCCTGACAGCACTGCCTTGTTTCCCAAAACACTGGGTGCAGTACATTTGCTTGAACACGCTCTTGGGATTGGGACTTCACTCCAAACCTTGTTTGTACAAAAAGGGGCCAAGCAGCTGGGAAATTCTGGAGTGTAGTGTGTCCTCATTAGCTCCCATCTGCCATCAGAACTCAGCTCATGGCAAGTTTGGCTAAGTCCTGGTGTTCTCAGGTCCAAATCTGGGTCAGTTTTAATTACACTATACAGAATTCAGTGTGCAGTTTTTAAATCCTTATTATACAGCGCAGAAGAACGGGCAGCTCTCCAACTAATCAATTTTTTAAAAGTACATATATAAAAATTTTAAACCAGGCTAGACAGACAGTGGGTGGAAGAGGGAGGGAAAAAAAAAAGTATAAGCGAGTACAGGGGTTAGTTAAGAGAACTGTTAGCAAAAGTGGGTCACCAGCAAGTTCTGCTTTAAAACTTCAAAGGAAGGGGAAAAAGAAAAAAAAAAAACCTCTTCATTTTTTAAGACAGTGAAACTGATGTGCAAGATGTATACAATTCATACTGCTTTTAGCATCAGCATGGGTTATGCACAACAATACTGCAGACAGATTGCTACATAGAGAAAGATTGGTTGTCTTGTTGCTACAGGACCATAGCAGGCACTGGCTGACCTATTCCCTTGTCTTTTAACAGACTTACCCACTGGCTTGGAAAAGTCCTTTTCCAAAAATGAAGACTGCAGCCTTTATCCTATAGGTATAGAAAAGGTATGGTGGCTAGAGAAGTACAGTTCAATGGAACTCTCGAAGTCTACAGTGAACTGCAGGATGTTAGTCTAAATCCTTACCCAATTAATGCTTTTTTGGACTACTGTAACTGCTACTTATTTCCTCTTTTTCCATGCCATCAAATAGCCATCAGCCAGGTCAGGACTTGAAAAGAGCTCTGCTTGCCAGGTTGCTGGCAAACCAACCAGTAGGAGGCACAGAAACCTGCATGTTTTTCACTGAGCAGACACTTGGGATAGAGTAGCACGCCAAATCTTATCTGTGTAAATTGGGCTAAAATCGACTCTCAAAGTCAACAACCAGAATCTGCCCTGCTTAGAATCTCTGTCAGATGCAAGGGAGCAAGTGGAAGTCTTCACTGACAGCTACCGACATAAAGGTAGCTCAGAAATGGAGAGGGATGATCAAGGAGTAAACAGCAATGAAATGATAGATGCTTGTTTGAAAAGCATAATATTCTGCCATCCCCTACACAAAAACTACACCTTCAAAGATACCCAAGCTTGCTTTAACCATTTCCATGAAAAATTCCCATTAAAAAAAAACCTCCCTTCACACACCTTGCTGGTATTTTCACAGCTTTCATTTTAGAGCTACAGCACAGTGGAAACACGACATGATCCTGCACTCTCCCTTGTAAGTAGTTCTTCACTCAGTAGCTAAGCTGTGCATCTTAGCTACTCAGTGAATCCACTACATCCTGACACAGCGAGAAATACACTACTATTCAGTATCAACAAAAGCCATGAGGATGAAGTAAACAAAGAATTATTTTTCTTTAATGACACCCCTCCTTCACAGACACACACCTCACCCAACACACGAAAATCCCTCCAACAGACACCCCACCACCATCTCCAACACATGAAAATCCCTCCCACAAACATACATTACACAGTAACTCAAGCAGAGATTACAGAAATAAAACTAACCACAAGAGTGTTGCAATCTTCATCACCTTCTCCATGCTCCTTCTCAACTAGCAGAGGGCTCTATGCCCATACCACCTGACCTATCTCAAGCTCTAACTCACCCCACCTGGGCCCACTTGTTATTAATTAAGACAATTAGCCTCACCCTCTCTGGGGCGATTGTCAATTTAGTTGAGCTGACAGCAAAAAAGAATTTGGATTTTAAAAAGCCAGCTTAAGCCACAAGCAGACTGGGCAAGGTAATCTCCAGTTACTGAAGAGGAAAATCGCCCAATGCAAATCTGTTTCTAAGGGTCTGGTTTCTCAGCAGAGCTTCTCACTGAGAAGTTTCTGCACAGACCAGTAACAGGACAATGGTAATACAGCAAATGCTGTTAAGTTTAGTGCAGATATTATCATCCCCTCACTTTTTTTTAACAGAAATTTCAGTGCCCAGATGTGTCTTTGGACTGTGGTCTCTTTAAGAGCACTGTCAGCACAGTTAGGGATGTCTGATGGACTTCCAAAGGCATGTCCCACCAGTGACAGGGCAGAACACACAAGCTACAGTTTATACACAATGAAGACCAAAGTAATTACGTTATCCACTGCTGGACATTCTTTGGAATGCTGACAGGGAAGTTCAGTGGTGAAACAGGGTGGCTACTTGGGAAGCCTGGGAAGTGAGGGCTGTGCAGATCACAAGGAAAGTTCAGCTTCTATTTCAGTTTTTTTCCTTTTGTGTCATCTATCAATGTTGTTTTATTAAATACTTTTACATACCTTTTTCTTTGGCTTCCCGGCTCTTCCTCTTCCTCCATTTGACATGTATTATAATGAATCATTCCAAAAGATAGAAGTCAAGGAGACAGTTATCACTGTATCCAAGTGCACTTCTACTAGGCTTTAACTAATCTTAAGGATACAAGTATGACAACATGTATCACTGCTGCAATGGTGGAACTACTAAGTAAAAACAGTGGAAGGAACACCAGCCTTTGAAGTGTCTTTACACCCCACTGTCTAGACATGTGGAAGCAAAATCTCCAAAAAGATAACACAGGAGACAGGACTGTGAAAGGACAGTCTCCACCCATGCTTACAACCCTAGACACAGACTTCTTTTTCTTTCTTCTCCACGCTCCAAAATGGTGTTTGGATGTAACCCAAGTTGAAGTCCCTAAATCTCTTCAGGTCCTTCAGTTGATAATGCAGCCATAGACTACTCTCATACTAACTTGCTCAACGTGTATCTGGTGGCCTGCATTGTGACAAGGGAGCCTACAGGAGAGGACACTGGCTGGTGTTTCTGTATAATCCATGCTGTTCTTGTGTACCAAGGCTCCCACGTAAACACATCTTTCTTCTGCAGTTCTATTCACGGGGAAATGGTGAAAAATCTGGCACAGCACATGAATGCAGTTACACTCTACAGTAACAAAGCAAGTATGCCATTCTGAGATAGGATACATTTTATTTTGCAGACTGTCAGCACCTGGAGATGTTAAAGACGTGAAAGTAATTTACAGAATGAATTAAACCATGGGGGTCCCAAGTTAGAAATTAAAGAGAGACTCTTGTCAAACATATCTCCAATAAAATTTGATGCTACTGTATTCAGCTGTCTTAGTAACTCACAGAATCCTCTTAGCAGGGTCTGTCCTTTCCACTGCATGAGCCAGAATACCTGAGGCAACAATACGATTTATAAACAGAACGAATCTTTCAAAATTATTTGTCCTTGGTCACAAGAGTTTAAGTCATACTACCCTTTATTTGTGAGTGGGTGGTTTGGGTGTTATACAGTCTATACAAAATGAATCAGTGCATAAGAAAACACAAGCCCTGTTTTCACGTGTTTCGTAAACATCCAGCCTGTGGCGTGCGTGTGCTGCGCAGCACAGTTGTTACTACCAGGTAACAACACGTTCTAAGCAAACGGAGTCAAGTCCTACAGATCTCATTTCTGTGAATTTTAGAAACAGTGGAGCAGGATTAAGAGGAATTTGCCAAATTTCTTTGTTCCATGTACCTGCAGAGAAAGAAGAAACCTGCAATGCTTTCACTGCAGCGATGAGACAGTATCAAGAACAGCACTAAAAGCCAACCAAAGCAATCACAAGTCCTTGCCTAAGGAATAATATGCTATGTATATTGGTCTCAAATAGAAACTGAGAGTCCTAATGAAGGTGTGATGACTTGCAAGTCATGTGGTCCAGTTTCCAGCTGGCATGAGAAGACACAAGGAAAAAAGCACAGAGACCTACATACCGATCTCAGTTTATCCCTTTCTATTAGCTGATAGCCAAACTAAACATCAGATGAGGAATTCAGAAAGTTCTCCATAGTGACACAGAGTATAATGCAAATTTAAGATGCAGAAGGAAGTGACAACAAATAAACACAAGACCACCATGAAAGCAAAGTTTACAACATACAGCAATCTAAAATACAAACACCAATTTCCCCCGTTTTCTAGATGAGGAAACAAAAAGCTCTCCACAAAATAAATCAAAGGGCTCATGCTGAATATACACAATTGTGTCTTATGCTGATTTCTATTCATTTTATCACATTTATCATCAGTACCTGACACCTAGTGCTTTCTTTTATTAGCTAAATAACTCAACAACAAAAGATAAGGACTGGGACACAGATCTAGGGAATGGTTTGGCTGAAAATCTATCATGTCCATATCATGTCCCATTGCAGACCATACAGACAGGCTCAACACCACGACCCTGACACTAGCCAGAGCAAGTACTTAATCTGTGAGCAGGGCAGACCAGAAGTCTTGTTGCCCTCCATTAAATCTTCCCAGTTGCTGGCAAACCACTGGCTAGGGATGTTCTGAGCAAATGGTTATATTCAGATCTTTGTGTTAAACAGCCCACCGTGGACTTTTCTTTCATGAGGGTATCTGATTTGCTTAGCAGGCAGATTTCCTTCTGCTTTTTCATCTTGGATTAATGACTTCTACTGTCAATATTTGTACCATCTTCTACAGAAGATTTTCTGGAGCTGCAGAAAAGGGATCTCTGATACAACTATAAGTAAGTGACTGGTCTACAGATCAGTCCTCCTGGGCTAAACCAGGGTGGAGTGTAAAGGGATCCCAAAACAATGGCAGATCTGATCCTGTCTCAGGATGATTACAACAGATTGTAACAATGCTGTTACAATGCTTTACAGTTTGTTTAAATTGATGTATAACATACTAATTCCCTATCAGAAGAGGAAAGAGATGCCTATTCTGAGCAAAGAGGCACAAACTGAGTAGTTATGAGAGTGAAATGGTCTAAATTTGCCAATCAGACCTGAAGCATGACTGCATCTGCTGCTTGGATGCTGCCTAAACAGGCCAACATCAAGGCTGCAAAGACCGATTTGATCCTGATCCCTCAAAGTAAACAAGCCCCAGAAATCAAAGCTCACAATAAAATCTGAAGTTATCCCATGAAGCCATCTCGTATTTCCACACCACAATTTGCACACACACATTCACACTCAGGTCCATGTCACCCCCTGAGTTTCTATGTTGCACCACTGCAAACACACTCACTGCTAGAGGAAAACAGCCCCCACTGGTGCAGACAACCTATGCTGCTGTTCCCCTTTTCCAACCAGAAAACACTGATTCTCACCTCCCTGCCCCTTACACCAACGAGGAACTCACCTTACACCTCTACAACGCTTTCCTTGGCCAAGTCTGCAACCCCAGGCAACCCAGCCTCAATTGTGGGCAGCAAAGGCAGAGCCTCAGCTCAGAGTTTGCCACGCTCAGTGCATGTCACAGAGCACAAGCAACCTGCTAACGAGCTGCTATGTGCTCTCTCAAAGTCACAGCTGCCAGCAACAATTGAGCAAGTGCAGCCTAGCTTTTCACGATTCCTGCCTGTTGCCCAGGAACCACACAAAGCACTGGAGATTTTAAACAGGTGCAAACAGTGCTTTTCTCCCAGGCCTTGTCCTCCAGCACGTCAGGCTGCACAGCCTGGGCGATGGAAACGCAAGAGGAACCAGAAAGCAGCAAATCAAGTTTTCAAGTTCCTGCTGGCAAAGGGAGGCTTTTACAGCGTGTGAAAGGCAGCTTGTAGCGTGTAGCACTCTAAGGGGATGCAGGAGGGCTTGGTCAGGGCTTCTTGCCTCTGTGAGGACCCGCTCCTTTCAGAAACCTGTGGCTGTATTATAACTCTGGGAGATGGGTTTTTCTAAATCTGACAGTATTTCTCACCTGCAAAATATTTGGTTAGCGTAAGAGGTAATGTTTGAGAACACAGGATGATTCAGAACACGTAATGAGCACCAAAAATAAATGAGAAGAGTGCTTTTCAAAGCTTTTAAAATAATTCTGTGGCTGTATAGGAATTTTTAATGCTCAAATATGTCTGTCAAAGAAGTGTCTTTACAAGCATTACACAATTATCTAATTTTGTGTGTGGCCAGAAATAATGTATGTACCACCTGTTTACAGCACGCCGCTTACCATTCTGATCTCGTACGTACACGGCTCCGTGCACAGGTGGTGCCACAGGTAGACAGAAGAAGTTATTTCCTGAACTGAAAAATCTGTGAGTCAATTTTTAACAGGCTCATTAGAAAAGACTGCACTAACTCCAGAATGGTTTGTTTTGTCAATATTGCCTACACTGTGTTAAGGTCACCAGTGTGAATCTGCTATTAGCTATTTCCCATGTTGGTATTCAGGCAAATTCCTGTTAATTTTGGGCAGAATTTGCCTGAATTGGAAGGGAGCACGAACTTGTTAAGGCCATTAACCAGATGGCTGTTAAGATCTGGTGCTCTGATGTCATGAAAACCTACTAGTCTGGTAGGCCACTTGCTACTTACCTCACAAGAGCCGTCACAGGTCAAACCTTGAGCAAGGCTCTTCTGTTTGTTCAGAAATATAACTTACAATGCCAGCATGCATGCTAAGGGCTGTAATGAAACTGCTCAGATAGGCTTTACCTTCCCTTTTGGATTCAGCTTTCCATTTGGATGGGAGGCTGAAAAGGCTAAAGGGTTCTCTTGTACAGGCGCCAACAAAAACAAAGGTAAACTTAGAATTTTCATTAACTGTAAATTACAAGAGCAAACAGAAATAAGGATTGATGTGAGCAACAGGGAATGCTAAAGCTTCACCAAATGTAATGTGTAATGCCTCAACCCAAACATATTTTGGGATGACTGCCAAGAAGATGGGTATAAATGTGGGAGGCTTAGTAGAGTACAGTTTGAGCTAAAATGTGTAAAGTTTTCGCTTGTGCTAAGGAAACATTCGTAGCTAGGTAAAAACAAGGCCTTATGAAAAATCCTATTTTGCATCTAATCTAAATTTTCCTGGGCAAAGCAACTTCTCTCTTCCTAAACCAACCCTCATGAAAGCTGGTGGTAGCATGTAATTATTGAGGATAACATCACCATGGGTTAGCCACTAGCTGACTACCATAAAGTCTAGAGGTGTCTTACCCAGCATAAAATGGTTTCATGCTCTCACCTAAACCTAGAGTTAGTCATTATAGTGCTTTTGTCATTCCATGGTCCAGTGACACCTGTACAACTACGAAGCAGAAACATCAGCTCTGTCCAGCCAGCCTTCATGTGCTGTCTTCGCTTACCCTGTCATCCATTAGAACTTCTGACCCAGAATCTTCTAGCAGTGAAGGATGCAGCATGTCAAAACATTGATCAACAAATCATCTCCAGTGAAGAGTAATCACAGTATCCTACACGTTGTCGGGGCTGTAGCAGAAAAGTGATTATATAACTCACAGAATCACAGGATTGTAGGGGTTGGAAGGGACCTTGAGAGATCATCGAGTCCTGCTCTCCCTAGAGCAGGTCACACAGGTAGGCGTCCAGACCGGTCTTTAATATCTCCAGAGAAGACTCCACAACGCCCCTGGACAGCCTTGTTCCTTCCCAGGTGCCAGACCCTACACTGGCTTTTATGGAACCTCATCTGGTTCCTCACTGCCCAGCTCTCCAGCCTGGCCAGGTCTCACTGAATGGTAGTGCAGCATTCCTGCGTGTCCCCCACTCCTCCCAGCTTTGTATCATCAGCTACTTGCTGAGAGTGGACACTGTTCCCTCATCAAAGTTATCAATGAAGATGTTTAACAAGACCAGACCCAACACCAATCCCTGGGAAACACCAGTATTCACAGGTCTCCAGTCAGCCTGCTCCACTGATCACCACCCTCTCAGCAGTCAGGTCTCAACCCACCTCACCATCCACTCATCTCTCCCACACTTTCTCAGCTTTGTTATCAGGATGTCATGGGAGACAGTATCAAAAGCCTTGATGAAGTCAAGGTAGATGACATCCACTGTTCTCCCTCCAGCTGGTGATGACATCGTAGTAGGCTATAAGGTTGGTCGAACTCAAATAATCCCTTTTTGTGGCTAAAAATCCTCCCCCTGAAAAAGGCCGACATGGTCGAGTTTTGGTTTATCTGCTGTCAGAGTTGTGCCTCAGCATTAAGAACATGAGGTGCTTGACTAAACTAGTTCATGAACCAGGACTTAATTTTATTTTCTAATAAATTGTAATAAACATTTCTAAATGTTTCTACAGAAACATTCAACACAGGCTCATTTCTCAGCTTTTTAAGAGATACTTTCTTATTCAATTGATAGACCAATTCTTTCAGGAATAAGTGTAAATGGCAGTGAGGCTTCTTACCTACATTTTCTGCACAGACTTCAGGAAACAGACACAGTAATGAAAGTCCAAGAAGCCATTTCACCAGCAACCACTACACAACTTTGTGTGTCTGGTTCCAAGATCTTGAGTCAGTAACACAAGTTACTTCATGTTTTGTTATGTTAAGCACATGCTACATCCCTTCCTCTCTGTGCCTGAGATGATACAGCATCTGCAGCTGACAGATATGGACAAGCTTTTGATTCCCCTCAGTGCACCACCAGTTCTACAGAGGTGGAAGTATGAAATGCCTACTGACAATACAGTACAGGAATCATACTGACAACACCCAATGCATCCCGTTACTTGGCAGATAAACATGACCCTCCAGTAAAGAGATGGTGACAACAGAAACTTACCCACCTAAAAGAGACTTAAAATCTCAACAGAAACTTCCTCATTTCCCACCACATAGATCTATTCAGCCAGGAGGACCAAAGGCTACAAGTAACCCTAGTAATACATACTCATAGTGCTCCTTATCCTCAGAAGTCATAATACTGCCTCCCCTTGTAGGTGAGACTGTGTCTTTCCTCTCACTGGGGAGTATCCCTTTAGGCTAACACTGGAATGACAACAGTGGGAACATTTAAGGTAGATGCAGCTCAGATTTGTCTCCACGGTTGCCGGTGACTAAGAGGCAGGCAAAGACATAAAGACATTTCTTAGTTTGTCCAAGAACAGAAAGTACACAGCACATGATGGAGTTTAATGACAATGGTGTTCAGAAGACTCTCTTTAAACTCTAAGTAAGGATCCCAGGCATTGTGGAACATACCAGCACCCACTATTTTGTCAACAATCTTAAGGTGAAGTTTTCCTCTCTGCAAAGTGAAACTCTCCTTCAAATTCTATTGAGTGTGTGCTTCTTGGGAATGCTTAGAGGAGTCTGAAAGAAGGATGTATCCTTTTCTGCAGTAGCTTCTGTAAAATAAAAATCTGGGTTAACCTTAGTCTTCACTGGTGCCAGCCAGACCACAAAGCATACCATCAACACTCTGCTGTAAGGTAAAAGCTATTGTAATTTTAAAAGAGTATCAATTATACATCCTGTCCCAGAAGTGCTATAACCTGACTTCAGATTCTCTTGCAAGCTTACTTCTTGCACTCCTAAATAATAACAGAATAAGAAACATCAGATTACTTTCTAGGAGCTATTTACAAAACCCTGGGATATTCTGAGCAGATACAAGCGAATATTATTATTCTGAATAGCACTACAAGCTGCCCTCCATCCACAGTGCTGTGCAGGCTGTCATTTTTGTAGTTAGGATGCATTTTACAGCAAGACTTAACTGTTCTTTCAAGTGCACTGTACTGATAGTTGTTGTCACAATTATTTATAACTAGGGACATCCATCTCCTACTAACCTTCTGTTCTGGTCCAATATACAGGAAACAGTATGTGGAGGGATGAAAGAATTTCTGCTCAATATTCCTTATCCAGATTCTGCCCTGTGTTTTTGACTGTGATCCCAGACAAGTCAGTGATGGTATTCAGTCTTCCTCTCTATTGCATGGTGTGTGAGTGTATAAAAACTTAATTTCGATAAAAGGTCAGCATAGCAAATGGAGATGTTTGGTTAAAGAAGGGCTTTTTCAAGAGACTTGTAAACATGAGACCACTGGTTGGGTTTCTTCTTCAAAATGTATCATAAAGGTACTGCAGCACTCTTTAACACAAAGCAGCAGTTGAATAGCACATGAAACGCTCAATGCCAAGAAACAATCTATCCCCAGCTTAGTAGTGAATTATCTTACAACCTTGAGAAAGTCACTTAACTGTTCTATATTTTGGTTTCTCCATCTATCAAATGGGGATAATGATACTTTGTAAAATCTCTCTAAGGCTCTTTAAAAAATATATTATCATTTGGAAACTTGTAAAGTACACTGGAATTTCTAAAAAAAAAAAAATATACCTACCAAGAATACAGGAGTAAGTACTGCTTTAAACATTTGTTGCAATATTTTAATACAAGGCATACCTTTCTTGTAAGTACTTTGCAATATTCTCAGGTGTTGAGATGTACTATTTAACTGAATCAACTAGCATTATCCTACGTCTAGCATACTAGATTTGAAGATACTACATGCTTTAAGTTTAGATTTGCCACTGCTAGTTGAAACACAAATCTTTTCACGGACCTCAGTCAGAGATGGAATGTGTCCTGTATGTTCTGGAAAAGAGAGGCAGCTGTCCTCCAGCTGAGGTAGTTCCACACTCTTTGAAACATACAATAACTAGGAAACTACAGGAGAAAGAGATGAACATTGAGTCCTGCCTCAACTACACTCTTTTCAGCACCTACATGATAGATGCCACAGAAGAGTCGTTCTTACTTTGAAGTGCAGGAAAATATAACATGGGAAGAGACTGTCATTCAAAGCAGCCTTTGAAACTTCTTTAAAACTGCAGTTGAGCTTTGTATGTGGAGACATTTCAATGATTATTTTCTTTTTCTGTACCTTTAGAGTACAGAAGAGTAAATTCATTACATGTTTAAAACTCAACATATTTTCCAGGCTTCAGATATTCAAACACTTCTACTTTGGAAACCTTATCCTGCTTAAATATGTACTTGTAGAGTGTAACCTAAAATTGGCTGGACATACGTATGGTAGGTCGAATTCCAAGTCATCAATCCATTAATTATGTATTTTAAGGCAGGTATTTTAGTGCAGGAGAGAGCTGTTTCCTCAACTTCATATTACAAGAACAAATCACAGAGTTTCTCAAAAAAAAAAAAAAANATCCAGTCCAACCCCCCTGCCCAAGCAGGATCATCTAGAGTAGATCACACAGGAACGTGTCTAGATCGGTCTTGAATATCTCCAGAGAAGGAGACTCCACAACCTCTCTGGGCAGCCTGTTCCAGTGCTCTGTCACCCTCACAGTGAAAAAGTTCCTCCTTATATTAAGATGGAACTTTCTATGTTCCAGTTTGGACCCATTTCCCCTTGTTCTATTCATTGGCCATCACTGAGAAAAGCCTGGATCCATCCTCCTGACACTCACACTTTACATATTTATAAACATTAATGATGTCACCCCCAGAAGATTATTTTCTCTGGACATTATTAAATCAAACCCAAGATATAAGAACTGGGCACAGCTCACAGGTTCAGAGACAGTGCTTGGTATAAAACAAACGCCACAGTAGCGTGGGGGTTCAGTCCCGGACGGCAGCTGAGCACCACACGGCTGCTCGCTCACCCACCCTCCATCCCCAGTGGGATGGGGGGAAGAACAGGCAAAGGCAAACTGTAGGTGAGGTAAGGGCAGTTTGCTGGGATGCACAAGGAGGTGGGAATAACAACAGCAGTGTTTATGACAGGATATATAAACAGTGATAACACCAAGCACTTACCAAATGGATGCTCAGCCCACACTCATAATGTCCCAGAGCTGCTTGGACCCACCCACCCTGCCTGGCCCCTTTTATGTGACTTCATGTGGTGTGGAAACACCCTTGGCCAGCTCAGCTCACCTGTGCTAGCTTCTTGTGAAAACTAACTCTGACCTAGCCAAAACCAGGACAAAGAGTTGTATTACTGAAGAAGAAAAAAGTTTGGGAGACTCTACAGCACTTCCTCTTATTTAACTTAAGCATTTAATTCACTAACTTTGTATAGAGAATTTCCATCCATCAAGTTACTCAATCATACTTAGAGCAGATAAAAATTTACAAGCCTTAAGTTAGTTACATTCACCTTATCTCCAAGTACAAAATTACACAGATACGTAAATACAAAGGCAGCAAACTGAATTTTCTTATTCTTATCAATATTAATAATACTTGAATGCAAACAGAACAGCTAGATAAGAGTTACAAGAGCAATGTGTGAAATTCCCCCATTTTAGGTACAACTAAGAAAGTAACACTAGAAATATAAACAAAAGGGAGAAAATAACGATGATCCAAACTAGAATTATGGTTTTTTTTTAAATAAAAAGGATTGAAAGGATGGCCCTGAATCTAAAGTAGACTTGTAAGAAGAGATCACCAATTAGAAGAAGGGAAGTGAAGTGGGATGCCCTCAGATATTTAAGAGCACAGTGTGGAAGAGAGTGGAAGAGCAAGGATGTGTCTGCACAGGTGGTCATGTTGGACCTTCAAGCATCCCCAGCTCAAGTGACTACTGTGAATGTGTAGAGACAACCACTCCGAGCACAACTTTTTACTGATTAAGTCACCACCATAAATCTCAATATGTTCCCTGCCATATTGGCAGCCTGTCCCCTTTTTTTCCTTGTAACTGTGGGCCAGATCCTCAGCTGGTATAAGTTGGCAAAGCATTTTGTTGCCTTCAGTGGAGCAAAGCCAATCGATGCCATCTGAGCATCTGATATTATATTTCTGTAGCAGTTAAAAAATGATACGGTGGCATTAATTACTACATAGCCATGTCTCATAACCTCATGGCAGGGGTGGAAAGCCTTCTCATTTATAGTCACCAGTCAACATAGAAAGTGGAAGGGTCAGTTGGCATTCCGAGCTGTAAAGCTACTAGTCATTCCAAACACAGGAGGAACTGTTTCTCGTTCTCCTATGTGATTTAAATACTTAAAATTTGCTAACTCAAAGGCATGTAGTAGCTATGCTATGTCCTTAAAGCACCACAAACTACTGCATCAAAAATGCAATGGATCAGACATGCAGAAGAACAGGCAAGCTGGGGCAGACAAAAATCCCTCCATCTGAGGAGCCCGCCCAAGCCCCTCTGCCAGCAGTGGATGCTAAGTGAAGGAGGGTAAATACACCTTCAGCTGTAAGAATTCTGCTGCAGACTGATGGCACATCAGGGACACAAACCAAAAATCCCCCAGGGTACAGCTGCAAACCAGTATATACCTGTACTTCTATCCTTAACTGTTTTAAAGGAGTTTTACAGTGATAACCATGCAGCATTGATTCCACTGCAGGATGCAGAGGAATCAGAAAATGGAAGGCAGTTATCACAGAATTGTAGGGGTTGGAAAGGACCTTGAGAGATCATCAAATCCAACCCCTTGCCAAAGCAGGTTCCCTAGAGCAGGTGGCACAGGTAAGAGTGCAGACAGGTCTTGAGTATCTCCAGAGAAGACTCCACAACCCCCCTGGGCAGCCTATTCCAGGACTCCATCACCCTGATCATAAAGAAGTTATTCCTCACATCGGTGTGGAACCTCCTGTGGTCCAACTTGTGACCTATCTTTCCAAGGTCCAAAAAACCAGTGGTCACGGAACACTGATTGTCTTATTCTTTCTGTATTCAAGTTTTTTGCTTTTTGCATGGGTTTTCTTGATTTGAGGTGTTGATGTTGGTTGTTTGTTTTGGGTTTTTTGTTTTGTTTTGTTTTGTTTTGTTTTGTTTTCTGACAGGCCACCCTGCCCTGCAGAGCTAATGAGCTGTATTTCAACAGCCAGCTGGAACAGGGTGTTGGATTTCTGACACCACACCGAGAACCTTGCTTCAGACAGCAACATTCTCCAATTTATGGTGGAGAATATGGTCAATTTTTTGGTTCAGCAAAGGGATAAATAGAGCACAGGACTCATTATGGACAACTGTGCAGTGGTTTGGACTATCTCTTACACAACCTGACACTCATAGTTTATACTCTTTGTGCAAAAAGCTCATATGTTCCATTTCACTGCAGAAGGAAGTAATAGAAAAACTTTAACATCCAAATAAACCCTTCTTCTCCAGTGAAACAGCATTTCCTGCTTTCTATCCAACACAAAAAGGTGTAGGTGGGGACTCCAAGGAACAAGGGTGCATCCAAGTAACAATAACTTGCATCAACAATTTAGGTACAGCACAATGTTCATTAACTCAGGTAAGTTATGGAGGTTTGTTGTCTGTGTTTGAGGGAGGGGTAAATGGAAAGGTATTCTGTGGCACTGAATCTATCTTGGCCTGCCTTCATTTGCATTCTCTGCCCTTCCCAATATTTCCTCTCATATATAATTATCTCCTCAGCTCCTAAGTTATTTTATTTTAAGCACTTCATACCCCCTGGACACTCAACACCGAGATTTTACTGAACATTAAACAAGCAGATTCCCATCTTTTTATCTTCAAATGGGTAAAATAAAAGTACTAGCCTATCAGGCAAAAAAAAAAATACTTATTCTCCACCTACTCATTAGGATTTGCATGTTATAGCAGCCTGCACGCTCCTAACAAGCTTCCAAATGGGGGACTGGAAGTAAGCAGACTCATTCTACAAGTAAATGTAAAATAAATGGCCTTATGTTGGCTGAAGCATATGTCCCAAAATGCAGATAGCTTGCTATGGATATAACCTAACTACCTGACAATAAGCAAAGGCCAAAATATAGGAAGTTAAACCTTTGACTTGACTGACTTCAACACGGTTTTGCTTGCACAAGGACACACCATGAAATCCAGGGCTTTTGCCCACAAAAGAGCAGAGCTACTGAAAAAGAAGAAACAAAGAAAGAATGAAAACACAGAGAGAAGGAAGCATTAGAGAAGATGACATATGGGGGAAGGATAAGAGTAAACAGGAACATGTAAGAGAATGAATAGGAAACAGGAGAAGCAATAGACACATTGATTTGTTAAAGCTTTTAAGGGATTAATTAAAAGTTCCTCTGCTCAATATTTTTATATATCAAGTATTTTACATGCCAAAAGATAAGTAACAGAATCTACTTCTATTGGCCAGCAAAAGCTGTTCTGAGAGAGTTCATCCACAGTCTTCAGAGAGAGTTCATCAGAGTCTTCATCCACACAAAAATGGCAGCCTACAACTTTCTTCCACACTCCTCCTCTGCCTGTATTCACAGCTCGAATCATCCTCTAGCTCACATCATCAAATGAGTTTGATGATGAGAAAAACCAATTTTTTTAACTTGCTGCTAATGGAAAGAGCAGCAAGAGCCTCTCTCTCTCGCACACAACAGCTCAGAAAAAGAATTTCTGTTGGAAGATTGCTGAATTGACCCATGGATGAGCCAATTTTACAACCAAGAACTAAGGAGTCATATTAAAGTCAAATTTCCTTGATGCTGTCTGTTTAAGTACCAGGAAGATGCCAGGATGCTAGTGAAGTGTCCTCAGATTTTATTTTTTTTTTAAATCCCACTGGGAGGAAATGTCTTCACAGCATTGCACATTTGCTATTAGGTTCTGATACTACAAATGGAGGAAAATTACATAAGCTCTACTACTGTCATTCCAGAGAGCATCCCACTAGGAAAAACTATGGATGAAGAAAAAGAAATTGCGGACTTCTCAGAGCTGAGTGCATCTGAATGTGACAGTTAAGATCCACCCAGCAAAAAAGATTTGAAACCTACTACATACCCAGCAGAAAATGTAAGAGAGTTTTAAACAGACATATTCTGCCTAACTCAAATAAAATTAAATCAGTTGATTAAGAATATGTCTTAAATTCACATGAAGAGCATCATCCATCTTTAAATGCCTGGCCTCCCATTTTTATATATTATACTTGGCAGAAATATGTCCATATTCAGTCATTTTGTCTTAAGTCAGTCTTAGGATCCAGCTGTTCTGATATTGATGAAAATTAAAACTTTAATCTTCAAATACTTCATTTAACTATTATCTAAGAAATAATATTGCTTAAATGAAATACACCCTTCAGTGAAAAAAAAAAAAAACCTCGTAAAAATATCTGCCTTTTTTTTTAAATAAATTTACTACGTCCAAATTCTATACCAATCCATAAATGTGTTCAGTCATCCTTACCACAGGGGAAGAAAGCAAGTAGGGAATTTCTGCCTGACAGAAATCCTGCAAGTGACAAAGCTTCTAATTTTGACTCTACTGGAAATTTTGCCTCAGTATGGATTCATAGTATTTGGCCTATGCTTTGCAGAGATGACTGGGATTCAAGTATTACTTAGATAACTGTTTTTCTCAGTCTCAAGTGCACTCTTGAAAGAACTAGAGGGAATGAGTTTGACAAGAGATCAAAGAGATTGATTATTGTTGTGTCCAGTGGACACCAGCTGGATGGGCAGAAGATGGGAATAAATCCGGTTTAGCTTTTAGTGTGCTAACATACAAAGTAGAATAGCATCTTTCCTCCCCAAAAGCTTTCCTAATATTTATTATGTATCAAAAATACTTGTTTTCAGTGATTCCCTAGGAAGCTGAGATAGATACCCCATTTCAGTTTCTAATTAGAAAGAGCATGCAGCTGTTACTAGCAGGCCAAAAGCTGAAATGCTTGCCCAGGATTTAGACTGCCCACTAGTACAGATGCAATGTGACTAAGGCTCCCCATGACATCTAGATGACAGGTCTGGGGAATTCTGGCCTGGCACCTTGATAACTAAACACAAATATAGAGGCTATGCAGCCTCATAGCTTCCATGTCGTAAGTCTCCTTCTCCATTTCCTCTTCACTGACACTTCTTTCCTCCCTTTGAAAACACGTGGAAGGCAACCAGGAAAAAATAAAAAAAAAAAAAAAGCAACAAGCTTGTAACAGAGTTGTTGTGAATATCTCTAAAGAAGCAGACAGAGCAAATGTCTCTTCAAAAGTGAATCCTAGGTGAAAGTTCCTTGCTGCAGTTCTGTGGTCCTAAACAAGAGGAGGGATGCAGATATTCTTTATGCTAGAACATCCTAGCCCCCAAATTTGTATTTACTCCAGCAAATTACTCTTCCTTTAACCTGTGATTTTGCTAGCTAGTAATAATATTGGACTGGTTCTCAGAGCAGTCTCTTGGCTTTGCTAACTATCTGTTATGAGGTGGATGTCAGTGCAAAACTTGACCATGTAAATCTTGAAAGCAATTTGCAGCTCTGAAACAATTCTGGTATATTTCTTCAAATCCTGTGCTGTCAAAACTCAGGGAAACTGTGAAGAGGATGTGAAGATAGCATCTATAAACACTACAGCTGGGTACACAAAAAGCTGCAGAGAAAGAATAAGGGTTACCAGAGCAGGAAAATACTTTTAATTACTTAGCACTGTTTCTTGAAGCATAAACCCTATACCTGGAAGCTACACATTGCTACCTGCACATCACATCAATATTACAGGGGTAAATCTCTCCAGAAGAGAAATAAAACAAACAAAACAGGGTGCTTAGTAGGTAAGTTTCTGCAGATGTTCAATTAGAAACCTCACTTTTCCCACTCCTCCTTTCAGCAAAATGCTTCACTATGAGCATTACAAATATTTGTAATACTTGAATCTTTACAAAGATTCCTTCTCTGGTGCACCCAGTGGTGGAAGTTCATAAAAAGTTAAAGGATAATACTCAGTAGAAGACAGCAATAATTTTGTGTTAAAATTTCCTCCTATTAAAAACACCACTGTGATGGTTAATTACCACCTTGGGTGTTAAATACCAGTGTACTCGAGCTTCTCCTACTCCCACAGCTCAGGCCAATGCTCTGCTTGGGAAGCTCAGGATCAGTCTGCCCTCACGTTATTTTCATGGGAGCTCACTGAGAACAGGCTTTTATTCTACAACACAACCAAAAAGTACTCCAGACAGATATACAAGGAAAACAGAAAATGCCCCAGCAATGGCATCATTACTATGTATTCAGATGTGAAGTGCTTACAGGCTTGAGCAGTAACAGCCCTGACATGGTAACACATGGTATGGCCTCATCCTGCGAGCTGCTCTCATCAGATTCACCCTGACCACGTGTGTGCAGCCCCTCACTGGGATTGCAAGGTGTGGGAAACTAGGAAATTTGTGAGGAAACAGAATGAAAAGCCAAGGCACACAGCACCAAAGAGACTCATGTGAAATTCTACAGAAAACAGAAACTGATAAATAAAACTGGATTTGACTTTTGATCTTGGCTGGGGGATATGTCTCCCATGTGAATAAACGTACCAAGGCAAAAGCAACCCCTCCCTTGGCATTTTATTATATTTCTATAATTACCTCAATATACCAGATCAGTTGCATTTGAAAATACAGCTATTAAACCATAACTAGACCATCTTCGGAGCCTTTGTTTGCCAACTGCATCAAACAACAATTCTTCCTCTGACAAGAAATTAGACTGTATTTTTACAATAATTGCAAGTCATTTCTGGGAGAAAGAGGTAGCAAAAATACCCATGGAAATAAAATAACACACTTTTGTGCCTTCCCATCAAACCCAATAGTGCTATGGGTTTAAATCCGTCAGAGGCAGCTACGCATGAGAGATTGCACTCTGCAGGCTCTATCAGTCAGAAGTCAAGGATACACGTCTATGATTTATCATACTTTTCATGGTAATTAGCTAGAGTGCCATTTTGCTTCCAGTAGCATCACTCAACTTTCTTTTTTTAATTTGGTCTTTTTTTCCTGCAAATGAATTTACATATTTCTCAGTCTCTCATCCCTTACTATGTTTTATTTATGAATATAGGCCTTCCTGATGGTAACTTTAATGTGAAGAAGGTAATAATTAGTGTACCTATCTGCTAAGTTAATCCCTTTCCCACAATGTCTGAAGAGAAGTTTCAGGTAAGTAACAGTTTACCATCAATATTAGGTTTAATTATGCTTAATGAGGAGAACTGTCTCTGTTTACTAACTGCACCTAGGTGTGTAGCTCCTATATGAGTTTTTCTCCCAGCCTCATTCCACACTGTTAATAGTGCCACTGTGTGGGGTACGTGTGGTGCTTTAATCCATAAAACTGCTCCAGGAGAGCCAAGCAAGTGAGGCACCTGTTTCAACACAGGTTCAGAGGGAGCAGAATGGCCTTAAAACAACGACAGCTTTGTGTAAGGAAAGTGTTTCACTGTCTGGTAGTTCAGTGTATACAGTGCATCAGAGAAAAAACACAAAACCCTCCACAAAACCCCCAGACTTTACCCAAGCCCTTCCTCTTAAAATAAGGCATTTGCTCCCAGTTTACAGGGATCATCCTCAACAATGTTTCCTGTAGGAGTTACTGTGTTCTTTCTGTTCACTGAAACCTGTGTTAAGTTAGTACCCTGAAGTTAAACAGAAGAACAAAGACTTCTTGTCTTGTATTTCATGAGTAGACCAGTACAACTCAAAAGATTCTAGAAGGACTGAGGATGACACCATGATCTTATAACTCCATCTTAGTAAAAGGTCAGAAGCAAAACCTGAGATCCAAAACCAGCTCTTCTTCAACCACTTTGGTTTTAGCCTCTGTGCTGAGTTGCTACTTCCATCTGCATTTTCCCAAAACGAAGATGCAGACTTGAGTCTACTTCATTACTTTTTGCCATAATATTTTCCTTCGTGATTTCTTGCATTATCCCCACAGGAAATTCAAGCAATGGGAAATTTTCTATACATATTTATAACTGAAAATATAACATGAAAAATGTACCTTCCTAAATCTTTGATTCCCTAGGATGCATGAATTCAGGGGCCTGCACGTGTGTGCACGAGGGACTAAGTTTGCAGGAGAAGTGATGAAAAACAAAGCTGTTTGATTTCCACTAAGAAATGGAAGTGGAACACGCACAGAAATTGTTCTGTAAACGGAGAGGTTAGTTCTTTTGATTTTTTCTGAAGCAGTAAGAAGTGAGTACCGCATTTCGTTCGTATCAGAGAAACACGATGTCTGCTCAGACATAGCTCACGGGTTTTAGTTTTTTCATTTTCTTTTTTTGCCCTAGTGAGCACTCTGCATGAGTCCACATGTTCCCTCCTTATTTTTCCCACTGGCAAAACTTCAAGAAAAAAACCTCAAGAAAAAAAACTCTGGTTAGAAAATTGTTGAAAAAAAGGCAGAAAACCTTCAGCTCAATCATGCTTTTTTGTTTTTAAAAAACAAAATTATTTGACTGTCAAAGTACCTATTACTAAAGGTTTTATTTAAAGGCTAAACCCTAAATCTGGAAGCTATATCCAGATCAACATGCTCTGACTGTACAGGTTTCAACATCTGAGCTCAGGCCTCTCCATTAAGACTTACATGTATTACTCCTACTATTGTGCCCAACTAACCTTAACGCTTGTATTACTGGGAAAAGGCTTCCAAAAGAGAAGTGAGATTTTGTAACTGATGTTTTTCCCTCTCAGTGCTGTGTTCCAAATAAATGCAATCTAAACATGAAAGTACAAGTTCAGCCACTATGTTAAACCAATAGCTATGTAACAAGAAAGAAAGATACCTACTTTCAAAGTCACAGTATATTCTTCCTTTTGCCACTGAAGACATCAATGGACTCCATTATGAGATGAAAATTATTTACATTCACAGACATTCTTCAGAAAATTGGTGAGGTTTTGTATCCAAGAAGGGAGCAGAAGTAAGAGGGGTCATTAGACTTCTTGAATACAAAAGCCAGCAGCTAGCTTAATTTGATGCCTTAAGATACTACAGAATGATTTTGATGATCTGAAAATTTAACCAACTTAGGATTTCATGGATACATTGTGGAAAACCTAACTGAGAATTAAAAGAGCACTTAATACAACTGGCAAACACCAGGAGAGGGCATGTTCAAGTTATTTCTCGCCTTTCAGTTAGTGTTAAAACCAAAGCTCCAGTAACTGAAACTGAACCTAATTTACTAAAGCACAGTCACAGTGTTAGAGACAACAGGGTTACCTGCAGGCCACTGATGCTCAGTGTGCATACACATGCAACTGTCTCCTCAAAAACCCACAGGCAGATCTCCAAACCAGAGAAAGGTGCATCAGGGCTTTACTATGAAAATATGTGCAGCTGTCCTCCACAGACACCTAGTTGAAAAAGGAAAATAACCCTCACTTTTCTGAAAAGCCTGAGATGAAGATAGACTTGGTTACTTGGATCACTGCATAATAACTAGGGTGTTTTTCCATGACAGTGTTGCCTCCACACATCTCTCTGCTCAGATTAACAGCTAAGAACCTCAGTAGGATAAAGATTTTTAAAACTAATAGCAAATTAACCAAACAAAAGCTATTTCTCAAGCATCCAGAGTTTGCTTCAGTAAAAATTAGGGGTTTTTCCAAGATCTAGAGAAGTCCTGTCACTACTAAATGAATTGCATCTCTGATGCAGTCTAGTGTCTCAGCAAAGAGAAAAGCACTCTTCTTTGATGACCTCTGAAGCAAATGAGTCTCAGCATAGAAGACTACCTGAGAGACATACAGTCTGGTGGCCTCCAGAATCTCAAGGAGGCTTAAAGCTTATACTGAAAAGGCTCATTTCACATTTATAGCCCAGTCAAGCAGGTGGGACTGGAACATTGTGTTTTAGTCACATACCAATCAAACTGTTGGAACATAATTTACAAGAGAACTCTCAGACGCATATACTGAGATCTTAGGGCAATCCCTATCTCATAAAGAACTTTTAAATGTGCCTATAAACATTATTGTCAAGATATTTTAATCAGGGGAATGAAAAAGTTTCCAATCAAAGTTCTGCAAATGACCATAATTCAGATTATTAAGAAATCAAGGGAAAAATCCTCATGTAATTAAAATGCTCTATAAGTGACTGAGTAGCAACGCTTCTTGCTTCTTTATTATTGTTTTCATCAACATTGATTTCTTGCCAGAAATAATAAAAGTTTTCAGCCACTTGCCTCTCAAAAGAACCTCTACCTACATTTGTGAATTCTCTCTGCCATCCTTAAGATATGCCTTCTGAAGGCAGAGACCTGTATAATCCCCAAAGATAACAGGAAGTATGACACAGGTTTGATTCAAAACAACCAAAGGGAATGGCTAAAATGGCCTCAGAGATGTTTTCCAGAGTCAGAATGGTCTACCTCATCTACTAGGCACTAAAACATGCTGCCACTGTGTAAATGGTCCAGCTCATGCTGCTGCTGACTTCTTGTTGTCTCTCATTTTATTGCCTGCTTTGGGTTTTTTTCTGCTGGTACAGGTGGAGGAGGGGGTTGGTCTTTTAATGACCCATGTTGATGATAACTGTTGTGCAGTAACGCTACTCTTCTGATCACTCTATTGCACAACTTTGGGTTGGTTTTAACTGGAAAGTTTATGAAATGAACAAGGCACATGGAATGTGTTTGGCAGCATCACATAATGTCTGATTCAGCTCTAACAGGAAAACAGATGTCCACCTATAGAAAGAGGGGACAGGGAGATAAAGAGGGAGATTCTGAGGTGGTGAGGGAAACAGAGAAAAGGAGAAACAAAAAAAGGGAGAGGGACAGAAAGACGGAGAGAGGGAGAGAAGGGGAAAAGAATTGCAGTGTATATAGTGAAATATATAGCTATTGAGAGTTGTGGGACACAATAATGTTTTAAAGTTAAAGTCTTGTACCACCAGATGGAGGATTTAAACCTCCCTTTTGCAGTTAGGCCCTAGTTAACCTAAGTTCTACTTTGAGGGGAAACCATGGAAGTGCCTATTGGATTGTGGGTTTTTTTCAAGTCAAAAGAAAAGAAATCTGACCAGGAGAAAGAGCAAATAAAAATTCACTGTCCTGAGCCATCCACTGAAAAACACAAACTGTCCCAAAACAAACACTAGTGATATTAATGATATGCAGTTTAATTTGTCTGGCCATCTGAATATTGACATCTGGACAGCAAAATTGCTATTTATTCTTTCCAGTGAAGGTAAACCAACTCACTGGCACAGAAGAAAGAATTTAATACCAAATTTTGTTCCATGTGGCAAAAATGTCAAGTGTCACATTCTGCACATATTACAAGATGATCTGTACTTCAGATGAAGAAGTAAATCCAAACCATGGTGGCGTAACACCTTCTTCAGAATCTCAGAAAGACTTCACTGACATCTGTTCTCCACTCATACATTTTCACTCTCTGTGAGTACAGGACATTGTCCTTTTCACAAAGGAGGTATCAGCTCTCAGTCCCTGGCAAATCCACGTCAATCACTGTCCACATTGAAGCATGTGCTCTAAGAAACACAACTGTAGCATCCTGAAACTCCACTCAAAGCACTGAATGACGAAACCTGTTGTGCCAGTGTGTCTGATTAAGCAGGCCAACACTTCCAGATTCATTTTTTAAACGGTCATGGAGGGAGGGTAAAACATTACCTTCCCACTCTTACCTTCTCTATAGAAAAAAGGCACACTGGCTATGCATTGTTAGTTTTATTAGGGTATCTGCTGGGCAACACATACGCATACAGGTAAACATAAACATGCATGCACAATACTGAACTTTGTGTTGGCAGCCAGACTGTGGTAACCCATGTCCCCTGGGCAGCAATCAGCTATGAAGGAACAGGAAAAAGTCAGTGTAATGATTAACTAGCCTGGTGGGCTATTATTCATGGCAAGTAGAGCAGCAGCAGTGCAGGCTTCGATGCTGGCTGCCTCTCCCTCTGGAATGCTGCTGGATGCCAGGAATCAAACCCAGCACAGAAAAAGCAGCAAATGCAATGACAACATAAGAAAGAATCTGCATTTTCTCTCGTGGAGTTTGCATGTAAGGAAGACATATGCAGAAGCTGAGATTTTATGTTAAGCTTGATGTTGACAGAATATGACAGATTCCAACAGCCTCGTTTATCAAATATGTACACATAGGTTTTGAGAAGATTAATAATGTTATTGGTATCAGCTATAGGCAATTATTCCCTATATAGCAGCAAGCAAATAACTCTAATGGCAACTGGCAAGTATCTATGTTGAGAGATGCAGCCAGGGTGTTAGTACTGGAGCAGATGGTTAAAGTGCATCCATTTAGGTGAAAGACTAAACCATGGGTTTAGCCCTTCAGGGAAAAATCAAAGTTATTGTGGCTGCTCCCCCTGATTTGTGGAAACAAACTCTACAGCTCACAAGGAGTTATAAAGCAGGTATGCTGACTCCAGCGCTGGGGTGCAAGGGGGTAGCGCATCCCAACTCGCGCCCCGCTTCAACCAACAGTCGAGTATTTATTATACAAAGATATTCATATACATAAGATTGCCATTACAAGGTTGGATTCTTAAAAACAGTTCTGGGGGTTCATCTCCTCCCCCTGATGCTTGCACACTGTCATCTGGTGGTCATGGGCTGGGGTCTCTGGGAGGAAGGCCGAGTCTTCCTCGTGTTGTCCTTTTCCCCCATGGTATTCAATGTTGAGCTGGCAACTGCAAGGCCAGTCCCTTCTGCTTTCTTTTGGCTGCTTCACATTCTCACTGATCTTTCACACCTCAGCAGTTTTTGTTATCTTGTTCTTGTTGTCTACGTTATTTACTCATGCTTTTTGCTCTATCTGTATATATATATATATACACACACACACACGTCATTATTGTCTATAACCTGCTTAAGCGTAAACATCTGTTGGCCTTCTACTTTTACTTGATTTACCTTATCTAGCTAATAAGGCTTTCTATATTTCATTTGCTAATCTAAATCCTTTGCAAAAGTCAACTTTCTTACTTTTAAACCTAGCTAACAAAAACTCCACCCTACACCTACGTAAAAGTTCCCAAGAGGTTCCCTGTATCACCCTTCCTTGGTGCTTTTACCCTGCAGTCCTCAGCAAGCTCCAGAAATTCTTTCTGAATTCCTTTAAATCTTTCCAATTCTTTTAAAATACTGCATTAAAGTGCATAAAATACTGCAACACCCTCTGTATTTCTCTCACTGATACTTCAGTCAGCGTTTTGCAGAGAGTCAATACACTATGGCCTGGGCTTCACCTTGAAAAAAAAAATTCCATCGGATTTTTTTCTAGCTTTCAATGATTTAACTTCATTAACCATGCCAGAAATGACAATCAAGGACCCAGTTTTATTCTTTATTTTCCATCAAAAGCATTTGTTGCTTATTTAAGAAGACCTTGAAAGAAACAATTTAGGAAAATTAAAAAAAAAAAGCAAATTAAATACAATAAACTCACTTTCCCTCTTAAAGGCGTTGGTCTATGTGGATTATTCATTTATTTTAATCATTCTGAAGTGCCTCTGTTTGAGTGGGTAGGAGTTAAGTATCCACAACACAAAAGTAGATGCTAGAATTAGCTGTTGTAAACAAAATATTCTGCGGTGGCCTAAAGCTGCACAAGTAGTAAGCCTTGAGTATTTTGGAAATCCTTTTCCACAAAGAGTACTTCTGGTCACCGTGAAAGCTACTGGACCCAGGAACATGTATGGGAGCTATGGGAGCATGTATGGAGTATGTATGGGAGCGTGTATTATGGGACTTGCATTGTATGGACAGGTCATGTATTTCTAATCATTAACACATATAAATGCCTTTTCTTATTTTGTCAGAAAACAAAAATGTTACTCTTACTTATACATGGAAAGCAAAATTCCAATCTGAAGATGCTCATATCAACTAAGGCAAATGACCAGGAATTTAAATCTGTCATCTAGGAGGATTTATTAGGACACAATGACCATGTGACACAAGCGAACGCAGAGAGCCAGAACAACATACACAGCCAGGCATGTAATCACAATCAAATAACAATCTCTCATAATCTCTCTAATCACAGCTTTCTCTCTCACACACATATACTCCTGCTCAAGTACAGGAATGCTTAACCTGTCACCCTTTGCTAAATGTTTTCAGGCCAGATATCGTTCTGGTTAATAGGTACAGTCACTAAAAATAACAACAGGAAACAAGAAGACAAAAATCCCTAAGAGAACTTCAGATGGGAGAGTTTGGACACAGATGCACATGTTCACAGAAAGAGGAGGAGGAACTAAATCAAAGGAAAATACACAGGATTATCACTTTATAGGCAGTGGGTCCTGACTTGAACAAGATTCCAAACATAAACACATCTAACATTTAAATCCCAAACTGTTCTTTTCAGCGACACCCTTTCTTCCAAGGCTGTTTGTAGACTCAAAACCAAAACCCCAGCAGCCTCAAATCCACAGCCTCAAGGAATTCAGTTCTGAAGATGAAGAGAAAGCTGCACCCAAACTCTATCCACAGGCTTCTACTACCACATTCTGATTTAAGGACACAAATGCAATAAAACTAAAACCAAAGAGAGAGAAGCCAGTTGAAATGAAGAGATGCTCTACCCATTCCTTCACAGACAGGGAAGGTGTGATGTCAGCACCTGGAAACCAGAATGGTAAATCTCCTTTCATAAGTCTCCCCACTTTCCATTTGCATTCATACACTTTGTGCACACTTCCATACAAATTTATAGCTCCTCTGCACTGTTGCCCATAGTTACACTTGGTACTTACAGGTAAGCCTGCAACCCTGCTCCTCCAGAGAGGTAAACGAGAAAGGAAGGAAGACAGCATGAAGGGAAGTAGAAAAACAATTCTGCACTCACTCATCTGTAGTTGGTGGTTATATCTTAGGAACAGTTGCTTTAAAATACAAGTTGTTGAGGCTTGATTTAAAAATCTCTGTCAGTTTTGACATTCAGGTGAAAGTATTACTGCTGGCTCCAGAGCAATTTGCATATCTTATCACTAAATAAAATGTCTGAGGTGTGCACCAACCTGATGAAATTATAAACAAGAGTCCACACAAGCACACATGCCTTCCTGTTTGATTTCTGTCCTGTTCACTCCTCTGTAATAAATTATATGATCATCTCATTCTAGCTGGAGGTTTAACTGTGCATGTAAAAAGGAAAATGATAGCAGGCTATTCTCTTTTGCACTTTACAGCTGAGAACCTGACAAAATTGTGGATTTTGGGAACAAGCAGAAAAGCTCATTTTGGTACCATTTGCCTCCTCTTTAATTGCCTCAAAATTGGTGGAAAATCCCAGGTATTTCTGTATGTTTAAAAATAATTTCCCAATCTGAAAATAAATAAATGAAACTACACCTCTTTTACTACAAAGACCAATATAAATGCTTAACTTTATGTCCCGCAATTAATCTCATCTACTTCAACAGGATTACTCATAATGCTGTGAGTGAAATACATGTGTAAATCCTTGCAGAACCACAGCCTGAATTGCCAACAACGTTATGTGGCACAATTAAATGCCCAGGCCTAGAATGGCTCTGCAGAAAGATTAGGAAAAAAAAAACAACTTCAGGCATAAGTAACAAAATCTACTCTAAGGAGTGGCTATGGGAGAAACGGTATTGAGGGAGTCACCTCCCCTTGGGAAACTCACCTGTCACCAAACCCTTCCAGCAATTCCCCTTCTTCCTCTGCCAGTTATCACCTTCACTTACCACTCCTTTCTCACTCATCAAATACCATTCTCCCTCTCCACACATCCTGCTGCTATGACAAAGGAGACAGGAGGTGCATCATCTCTCTCTTCCTTTTTCTTCTGCCCAGTGAAGTAAGATGAGAGTACAGTCTGGCCCCTTCATTAATTTAGCCTAGTGACAGATAGCTCACATACCAATTAACAGAGCTGGGCACACAACTAAATGATTTCACCTGTTTTGCTTGTTAACCTGTTGCTGAACTGTTCACATGGTACTACCTCACTGAAAATTATTTGCCTGGTAAACTCTGTTGACAATCCTCGACATACCACTAGCACTTGTTACAAGGAGCTGATGATCAAGCCTTACACAAACTGGGTACCTACCACTTGGTTTTGCCTGCAAATACTCACAAATGCTAAATCAGAAGTTACTCTCTGTACATTACCTGATTTTTGACTAAAATCCATGGCTTCAGCAAAGACTTGTAAATTAACACAGTCAGAAATATTAACTAAAATACCAAGAAAATAGACTCAATCCCTTAAAAGTTCAAATGACTATTTGTCACAAACATTTCACCTCTACTAATGAACTGCAAAAATGAATGATAGAAAATGCAAAACTGTATTATGTTTAGCAGTTAACATTTTAATAAGGAGAAGATTAGCAATTTTTAATACCTCTAGTGCTTTGTTATATACAGTAGCACAATAACTGAATATTTTAATTGCTAATTATTTAGACCTCATTCAGTTCTCACTCAGGCAAAACTCCCATTGAGGGACTCTTGCCTGAGAAAAGAGCTACAGGATTTGTCTTACTGTAATTTGAAAAAACTTTATATATCATAAAAACTATCCAGTTATAGTGAGACAAAAATCATTAAATCCTTAGCAATATTAAACCCTACTGAAAGTCCCACTGACTCTTAACACCAATGTTTTCATATTAAGTAAAATAGATAATTGGAGTTTACCAGTCGTAACTTACCTGTATAATTTATGCCTGGATATGCTGGTGCTCTTAAAGAGCTGTAATAATGTTTTGAGCCTTTTTACCATATCCCCTGCTTTTCTCCTGTGGGAAATCTCAGTTCAAACGTGACAGGGAAATAGCATTTCCAAACAATTAAGATAATCTGAAACCCAGAAAGTAGCATTTGGTTTTACCTTTTGT
This sequence comes from Heliornis fulica, assembly GCA_013399135.1. NCBI lineage: Eukaryota > Metazoa > Chordata > Aves > Gruiformes > Heliornithidae > Heliornis > Heliornis fulica. The sequence continues at coordinate 299,438 of VXBZ01006148.1, forward strand.
CTTCGGACTCCAAAAGGGTTAAGAGCAGCTCTCAACACTTCGTTCGTATGCTGCTGTAAAGAAAAGAAAATACTTATGTTTAGGGATTTGCACACTCACACCACCTCGAGTTTTTCTAACAGTCAAATAGCTAGGTGTTCAGTGGGGGAAGGGGGTGGAATGCTGCCTGTAAATATATATATATAAACATATAGTTTATCTGAAGAAAGACAAAACACAGTCCTACACATTCATGTTTCGCACACAGGTGACAAACAAATAAGCTAAATGGACTGGTACCTGAAATGTCACATTACACACATCCTTCAGAGACAAAAGTTACACAACTGTGCACCCATTTAATAGGGAGGGATTTCTAAGACTCTGTGCTTGAGGAAAAAAAAAAAAAGTTTTTTTCCTTAAGTGTAGTTTCACTCCTGTTAAAGATAAAAATAAATGGGTGTCACAGCCAAAGTTTTGCCACTTATGTTGGCCATTCAAAAGCATTTGTGGAGAAAGTTGCCGGTAAGTACTTTAACGGGTCGAGTGTTTGAAGAGGTTCTTCTATTTATTTTGAATCAAAAATTGTGTATAGTCTTCACATCTTTCAATTATAAACAGCTTTAATGACTCAAATGTTCAGAAAACATCACTATAGGCTGCATTTGGAAAAAATAAAAAACCTAAAAGCAGACTTAGTACCATATAACACTTATTACCAAATGCCTGGAATTGGCTACCAAATGACTGAGGAAAAAGTAAGTATTCTGAAGTCCAACAATAGGACTTGGGTGCTTTCCTTCCACCAAGTCAGAACAGCATTCAGGGACCCGACTGGCATCATTTCCAATTCCCACTATAAGGGTTTGCTCACAGTGCCCAAATCCATTCCAGCCAGGCTTCTTGCTTACTCCCCAGAGCAACAAGTTCCAGATCCCTTCATGTCCCTCAGGCACTGACCTTCCACTTAAGAACCTGTGTCCAAAGCTAATACCAGCTCAAGTATGGCAGGACTGGGCTACCTAAGCCTTCTGGTACTCCTTAATCCTTTGCTGACAAGGAGATGTCAGAGTTAGCTACAAAGACATTTTAATCACCGAGATTTTGATCCCTTTGTCATGCTGAATTGATTCCATAGTACCTATCTGCTACAGTCCTGTCTCCTGAAAGCTCAGATGAATTTTTTATGTGTTAGTAGACCTCTGATCTGTTACCTGTTACATGTGATCTGTTAACAGATTTGTTCTGCTCTGCTTTGTGGAGCACCATCACTGATTTATTGGTTCAGCATTTGCCAAAACTTCCCTGTGGCAGCCATCCCAGCCTACACAGGTCAGTCCTGAGCATACATCCAGTAGTCTGATGGCAGAGCCCACTTCGATGAGGTCTGCAGCTGCCTGCACAGACACACTGGATGGCAGCTGTTAGCCCTTCCCAACACTACACAACCAGGACAGCCTGTCACTTCTGCACAGACAATGAATAAAGCAAAACAGAAGGCCTAAAATACTGAGTAATGAGCGCTGGATTTTGACCTTTAAATGCTGTTAGATGTATTGCACGAGGGTATGTTTGATTTAAGCAATACTATTAGGTCTGTAACGGTGCTGTTTGCCCAGTGTCTAACTGATCCAACAACTGAAGTGTTCTGGACTTGCTGGCATGCTACGTGCTGCAGCCAGAGATGGCTCTGATGTATGAGGGAGCCTGGAGGAGAAAAAAAGCAGGAAAAAGTGCAGGAAAAACTGCTCACAATGTAAAAGAAACTATTTTCTGTTTTAAATTCACTGATCAGTCAGACCCATGGGGGTGCTTAGACATTTAGAAAAAAGTTCTTCACTGTAAGAGTTGTGGAGCAATGGAACAGGTTGCCCAGGGAGGTGGTGGATGCCCCATCCCTGGAGACGTTCATGGTCAGGTTGGATGAGGCCCTGAGCAACCTGATCTAGTTGGGGGTGTCCCTGCATCTTGCAGGGGTGTTGGACTAGATGATCTCTAGGAGTCCCTTCCAACTCTAATCATTCTATGATTCTATGATTCTATTATTATCTCCTCAAGCTCTCCAAAGGTTTATATCCAAATCAAGCGTCTCAGTTCCCTTTCTCTATTCTACTGGCATTTGAATTTAGTGCAGTCCCCCATGGTGTACACAGCCATCCTTCTGTCTGTTGTGACTCTTACCAGAAAGCTGTACAAAAGTCTGCATACCTGTTATGCTTACTTTATTTTCCCAATCATCATTGATCCTTTCCAGATGTTTGTGTATCTAATTAGTGGCAGCATTTCTGCCACATAGTTTTTGAAAAAGATATTTCTGCGGAATTTAAATTAACCAACTCTTTTAATTCAGATGGTCGTTCATTGGACAAGACAGCTGCTAGAGTGTACCATATCCAAAATACATTTTGTTTTCAATTCCAACCTCCATGTTTACATTTAGTTGTTTCATTTGGATCAAGAGCTTACTGGTGATTTATATGATGTGGTATCAAGTAATACCCTGGAAGTCTGATGCATCCACATGACATCAGCAAAGTGAGAAACTGTGCACATAGCTCCTGAAACTGCTTTTGGTCCACCTGAAAGTTAAATCCCATGTACAAAGCAAAAACAACTACTTCACTGCATAGCCTGACACAATGCTCACTGACCTCTAAGTCACAAAAACCATCACAATACTCGGAGAGGCTTCAGGTAGATGACAGTCGTTTTCTACAAAAATTTGCTTTCAAGGATCACGTAGATCATGTACACAGATTAACTCTGCTTTATGGAGCATCTACCACAAAAATAAGAAATATAGAAAGGGATAACTTAAATAGCCCTGAATGAAAAAATCCTCTTCTGTTATGCCAGTGGCTTGTATAGTAACAACAGCATACTGTACTGCTGTTCAAATGAAAACAAGAAAGAACTATACATACTTGTTCATTTCCTTATGTTAATGTGTTATAAGCTGCATGGCCTTTTGACATTTGCTACTAATGAAAAAAATCCTATTCAGTGTACTATCATCAGATTAAGTGAATCTGAGATAAATACATTCCATCTACGAGTATGTAAAGAACATAACAATTTTATTTACATTTTTCTTTCAAGGATACAGAGCTTTTTCTGAGGGGGGAGACCACATTACGGGACGATAGCTGTGTGGATCTTCTTTATTAAAACTCTACATTCAAAGAACAAAATGCAAAGAATAAATTATATTAGCATCACTCCAGTTTAATTCCTACCAAACACTGTCATCACACATACAAACTAAACTGGAAGCAAATGGATGAAAAGGATTACTGTTGATTAGTGTTAAGAATATAGGAGCCAAAAGGGTTTCAGACAATGATTCACTGTGAGACTACCAGTAAATCTCTTGGTCTCTTTTGAGATTCAGTCAACCTGGCACAAGTGCTGGGTAAAGCTTGTCCTTAGCAAAACAGACAATGCACCAGAGCTCTTTGAAAAAAAAATAAGAAAAAAGAAATGAGAGAGACTTGTATGTGAATTTAATGCTTATGGAAAAGTCTAGTTTGGCAGGCTTCAAGACTGAAGTCCTCTCATTTCCAGGACAGGCTCACACAGGCTCACCACTACTCTCAGCCTGAAACTGAGCAACCACGTTGAGTGGTCAGATTTCCAACTGGTTCAACCTCCTCACTGGAATTACAACTACAGACCAATACACTGACTCTATTTGCTGATACGGTCTTCTGTCCACTGAGAACTAGAGATCTCTTTAACTTGTTTCAAGAACCAAGCTTCTCTGTTGGGTGGGGAAAAAAGGAAGAAACCAAATGAATGCCATTATATTCCATGACAAGGATCGATTCTGGAGAACGTGTGGAGACAGCTCCCCAAAGCAGGACACTGACATGGCTGACAAGAGAATAAACTGGATAAGAACTGGCTTTTTTCAGGAAAGGAAGCTTTGTACACGTATAATTTTTAAAGAAACAGCAGTGTTACACTGTTACTCTTAATACCTGAAAAAAGTCTTTCAGAAAACAATTTAAGTTCCTGTGCACTTCTAAATTCCATTTGAAAAGGACCATATGCCCATATTTATCTCCATGGAAGGCCTGGATTAACTGTCAAGGCCCAGGATAAAATGACCACTGAAGGCAACAGTCACATGAGGAGAAGACTATCTACCAGGTCAACCTCATCTTAACTTTATGTACCATAACTTTACTTAAACAGAATTCATCACCTGGAATGTAAGAAGCAAAGTGCAATTTTGATATCAGAGGTATTAGCAACTAGCCTGTTCATTTCTTCAGAAGGAAATACTAAGGCAGGGAGTGAATTAAAACATGCCATGGTAACAGATGAAGACTTCAACTGTCAACAAAATCAGGCTATTAATTCTCACATAAACAGTCTTTTAAAATCTTTTATTTTTAATATACAGTCCAAAGATCACTCTCACACTTCAGCAGCTTTTGTCTTTTAATGCCAATCATTTCAACTGACTTTTCTCACTACCCTGTGCTTTCTCTCCCCTTTGGAAAAGGTGAGTGAAAATATCAAATGATATCTTACTCTGCCAAGACCAAAGGAACAGCTCAGATGTTCAAAAAAATTAGGCAATGACTTTGCTTAAGGCAGGGAGGGAATGTACTTAGCAGTGGGGTGGATCACTGCCTGGCAGGGGAGGGGAAGAAACAAACCTCAAACTGAATTTCTTCTCACTCCCTGTTTCAATCTATGCTCAGGTCCAGACTATGTAAACAGCAACTGAAAATTACTGGATGGAAAACACAGCATTATTTTGCTGCTCATCACATTGCTTTCTCAAGTGACAGTGAGATTCAAGGGGAATCTCCTGGCCTGCTCATTACCACAGACAGCAAAAATGCCCCAACTGACCCATATGGACTAAATCATGACTTGCCACGGGATGCAGTCTCACAATGGACTGGATGGGCATGTCTGGGAGAGCAGCTCATGCTCCTGTTAGCACCTCTGTACCTTCTCAGACAACAAAGAAGATTTTCAAACTTTACAGCTGTCACCTTACAACCTTTCACCAGACTATAACCCATTTGCACAAAAAGAAAACATATACAATGTGTCTGTTACCTCATTTTTTCCTTCAAATTTCTGTTCTGCCTCTGAAACAGAACAAGGCCGAAACTTCCCTTTGACTGAGATGAACCGAATATCACCTCCTAACAAAGAGAGACTCTTCTATTCCTGGTCACTGGCATCATAAAGTAAGAATAAGAGGTGCTGCTTTTGTCCAATAAAACATTATCACCTTTAAAAATTAATTCCCTCAAAGCACTCGAGACTAGTTTGGGGGAGAAGGAAAGCGTGAGATGACAGTTCTCCATTCTCTCCAGAGACTACGAGTCCCTACAGATTCTGCTTTCTGTGCAAGGCTTAACTCCTTGGTGCCGTTTCTCTCACCACCTCTTCCTTGGCAGAAACTTCTTCAGATTTAAAAATCAGAACATGAGCCGGGTAAATATAAATAAATAAATAAAGTTCAATGTCTATAAAAAGTACACAGACTAACCTGCTTAATTATTAACAGGTAAACACAACAAATTCTGAATTATTTACTTAATCTTTTTCAGCTACAAACCTCAGACTTTTAGAGCATGAAATACATGCTTTATTTTAGGACGCAAAACATATATTATAAGGCTGTGGACTTTTTTTTTTTTGGAGGTGGAGTTGTTTTGAATAACACACATTTCTTATTAACCCCAAAATACCTTCCTCTCACTGAACCCTGGTGGAATTTTAAATACAGAAATAAAACTCTTAGCATAAAGATCATGTATTCACGTTTGTTGCTTCTGACATGCAACTGAGTGAAAACGAGACTCCTGTGAGGCATATGTACCCTCTCCTGTTTCTGTACATATGCTAGGAAGATGCTAGATTCAGAGGAAGTACCTGGTGAAGGCTCCAGACACAAATCATACAATGAAGGATAAAACAGTCCCAGGTAGAATACTATTTTCTTTATTGAACAAACCTACTGTGCTTAAATAAACCTTTTTTTTTCTGCCACAAATATGAAAAAAAATGTCAACACCAATGGTCCCTAGTGAAGGAGGAGATGCTGCTCTAGGCCTGTCCTCCAGCTGAGTCCATCTCTATGTTCTACCTCCTTCTCAAACAACATTCTGCCTAACTCAGTGCTGATCTGAGGTTTCCCCAGTGACATGCTGAAAACGAGGAAAGTTCCAAGTTCCTTGCTGGATAAAACAGCAACATTTCTATACCTGCTGCAGTTAGCACATACCCTTTGAAGTCTCCAGCACTGAGTGGTGTAAAACAGTGCTATCTCCACCTCAGTTACCTCAGGCCACCATACAGTTATTACCATCCAGGGGAAAAAAAAAGTTTCATCATCATCATCATCACAGAAGACATGTGGCTGAGTATCTAAGATAATTTTTCTTAACTAGGCTTTGAAAATAATACTTTGAAAATAATATGGAAGAGCTGCTTTTGAAGCCCTGGATTATAAAAGACATATGCATATATGCTGAAGCTGTGCATACAAGACATGCCATTAAAAATCTATTCTAAAATTTTGCTTACAAGGAAAAGTCTTCACAGGAGTGTTACAATAATACTGCACAAGGTACTCACATGCTACTTATTCCCTTGTTGCCAAATGTGACCACTAATAACGCATTTATTAATCTATTCTTAATTGCTGTAACGGTCCAAGATAATTTGGGTTTTTTTCCTAGGTTTAGACCTTAACAATTTTGTTGATATTTATGTTCTATACTTCTTTTGCCTACTGAAGCCTTCCAAAGGTGCAATTCAGGAGATGAGACAGTTAATCACAGAGCTGGCTTAGCCTCTAATTTAGGTGGCCTACTTATGTTAGCAACATTTTATTAGCACGTTATGCTGTATATTTAATATTTAGTACACTGTGTGAAAATGGTTTACTGTGTACTGCTCACATAAATGACTTACAAATTCTGTTTGACACACAGAGAACAGTGTATAAGTAATACATGTATTTCTAAGTATACCTAAAGCTGCAGAAAAGAAAGGTAAAGAGAAACCATGCAGAGATAACACTAAAATGTACCTGATGATGAAGTTAAAGGCTATCTTATAAATACTTTGGGAGACCAAAACCACAGAATTAGGGATTTCCTAATTAGGGAAATTCCCAGGTTAGGGATTGCCCACCCTTCTTTAACTTTTGATTTAAAACCTTCCTTCTGGAGACCTTAGAAGAGGTCCTGCTGAAGAAAAAAAGTGACTTTCTTATTTGTTGAACTCTCACAGTGGAGACAACTGCAACAAAGCAAATACCAGACCCATCAGACAAAGCAGGATCTGCCTTTGAGTTTAGGAGTGCTTTCAGGACATTTTTCAGAGGCAGGGAAGTTAGCTATGTCCTCATGAATTATGCATCCTTTCCAGTGTGTACTTACACAATGCTATCTGGAAGCCCCCAGGGAAGGATGCCCAGTGCATATGAGCAGCAGGTGGTACTGAAGGAGGATTGCTCAGCCAAATCACATCCAAGTTTTCCTGGAAGAGCTGAAAAGCTGCTCAGAGCAGGGAATCTCTTAGAAAAGCTATTGCCATTTTTGCTGATACTATGTTCAGAAATTCCCCCTGGAAAGGAGATTTTAACTTTAGCCCTTAGCTAAGAGGAAAAGAATACTCTGATTTCCTCACTCCTCCTATTTATAAAGTGAATCAAAGCTACATCAGCTGGCATTTGATGGGGCCAACCAGATAAGGGAGAATCCTTCAGCATCACCTGAATATGGTCTACAGGAAAAGACCTGTTAGCAGTCCTGATGCAATCCTGATTACATTGGAAGAAGCAGAAGGGTTTAGCCTATTTACTTCAGCCAGGTAACATCACTTTGAAACTATTTCAGTCATTTTGGATAAAGGTGTCTCTTTTTACCACATACCCTTGCAACAAGTAGGTGTAGTAACTTTTCCTGGGGGACAAAAAGAGGCTTATACTTTAACCTTAACTCTAGCTCTTGATCTCAAACAGGTGAATCATTCACATTTATCTAAAGTACAACTTTCTGAGATCATCCAACAGGTGAATATATCAGCATGAAGGAAGGATGATAACCTCCCAGGACCACTGTCTTCAGTTGCCTCTGAAGCTCACAATACCCCAGTTAAAAAGGAAAAGTCATCAAAAGGCAAGAACACTTGTTGCTAATTAGTAGGTTTTATCTTTTTATATTCCTTTGCTGTCTAATTTGTCAATATGTCTATAAATCCTTTTATAATGAGGTAGCTAAAATAGATGACAAGATTTTAGTAAATACCAAAATTACTTTCTGGAAAAAGAGGAAGAAAAAAAAAAAGGTGCAACTGCAGCAAAAGCATTGTTTTGAGCTGGTGAAGTATTTTCAGTATCATTACAAAGGTCCCTTACTGTTTATTACAATCCCTGAAAAAATATCAGTTCCTAAGCTTCTCTCACCATTTTATGTTGATGTTTGTCAAGTGACATTTGAAAATACTTTTAAAAACAAAAGCAAAACAAAACTGAGCCTATTTCACATTCTTTATTTCCTGTACTTTACAGAATTTTCTGAAATTATTCCAATACATGTACAACACTTACATGGCATACCCTAAAATGCCTCACTCAATAGTGAAATTCAGTTCACATTTTCTCTTGGAAAACATCCACAAAACAAAACCATATAAAAAAATCTCTTAGAAAATGTGTCTTTCCCCAGTTATATTCAGTGAGGAACATTAAAAATTCAGTATTTGCCACTCTGCAATGACTTCTGGACACAAAACAGTTCCTTCATGCTGCAATAAGCTCCTCTAGTTTAAACATAAGGGAAACTAGAAGGAATGTACCCACGTGACAAGGTACTAATATGACACCCAGAAGACAGCTCTGATCCTAACATTCCTGTAATTTCTATCATTCATTTCAAAGACAGTATTTATTTTTTATAATGATTAAAAGGTAAAAATCAGTACATGGAAACCAAGTAACAAAAATGGGTCTAATTAAAAATTAATATTATTACAAAAATAACTATTATATTAATCAATATGAAGACTGAGATATTCAGATCAGTAGGACATTTTTAGTTCTAACATTCATCCTGCTTTAGGGACATGAGGACAGTTGATTTAGTAAAAACCTTAGTGGAGAGATGTCAATACATAGTATTTGGATTAAAACCATGTTGGGAGCTACATTCTGAATTGGCAGATATCTCCATTTCAAGAATGCCTCAGATTTTATTGAAAAAATACAAAGTATGTACAGATTAAGATCTGAAGGCAAAAATCCAAAAGGGACTTTACATTTTCAGCTGAAAATTTACCAACAAAAGTGAAAGCATAGAAACTATTGCTGTAGTCTTACCAAATCTTACCAAAATCAATTAGATTCAACAATGAATTTAATTCACTGCTGAAAACACAACAGAGTTTTTAAATTAAGGACACTTTACTATAAATATTTTACATACTGTTTCTGGGATGTCATACCTCTAAAAAAATGTGATCCACTTGACATTATTCTAATAGGACCTACAAAGATAACTTTTGCCTGTATTTTCCTCAAACTTACACAAAATTACCTCCATTTTTCTACCACTTTATACAGTTCAATGGGTTATCTAGGTCCTTGCCCTCTGTTAAACAGGACTAAACAAACTGTCTGAAATACCTCATGCAATACAAATGTACATTTTCAGATAATAAATTATTTATATTGCAGCAGACTTTAGAGGTTGCTGTGAGATAGATTTACTAGTCAGTGCCATGACAGAAACTGAGAGGTGGTCATCACTAGAAAAAAAGAGTTTTCAGCCATGCCAGTCAAAGAGTTAAAAAGCAGGAACTACTTTTTCAGTCAAGTTAGGACACACAGACTGGAGTCAGGAAATCTGTGATCAAGTACAGAGCTGAACTTTTATCTCAGGTTACACTCCGCTGCTTTAACAACAAAGCCTCCCTTCCTTGCTATTAATTAATATAAAGCCCACTTCAAAAATCCTGGCATTACAACCGGCCCATTAACTCCACAATTTCAAACATCATGCTACTTTGCATTTGTGTAACCCCTAACATCAAGAATTTCAAAACACTGTCAAGCAAAACCAAATAGCACTAGATTGCAAGGAGTAAACTAAAAACATAGAGGCATTAAGGGTAATCTCACATAACTTTGCCCGTCTAAAAGACACTGCTGCTTGGGCTGATCCTTTCACCAATGGAACAGCAAGGTGAGCATCTGGAAAGGGTAAGTTTCATTTCTTCTCAGATAAGGGCTATAACAATCCTCTCCCTTTCTTCTGCCTAGTCATTCCATCTAGCTTAAATGCCTTGTCTTTAGATGGGTGAGCTATATATATCCCTATCCTACCACAAAGTAGATATCTCTTCAGTGTTCCCTTGCTATCTTTTCTCAGTGGACTGGCCAAGGTCTGTATGTGATGACCAGTCAGCACACACAGGCTGAAAGTTAGGAGCATGCTGCTAGACTGATCGGTGTATTGCCAAATGGGATGCACAGAACTCATTGCTTCTTAGTGTCCCAAGTCTAACAGTCTGTTACCCCCACCTCCAGAGCTACTGGCAGGCCAGACATATGGCCCCAAGTTGCTAGGTCCAGCTGAGATTTGTGCTGCTTTTAGCCCCGACTGGAAACCCAGCAGGAATACTTGAGGTGCTGTCACAATATTAGTAATGGTTATAAATAAAACTTACATCAAAATGAGATTTTTTTTCCCAAGAAATGCGATAGAAGTCCACTATCAGACTTTGATCACAAGTCCTGCTACTCAGAAAAGGAAATACCTCTGAATCCCAGTGAAAATGAATCTTTCTCTGGCTGATATAACTTTTAAAAACCAGAAATCCTTATATCATTTTCTCTGGCAAGACAGAGATCAGATCTGGGAGTCCAAAAATACATCCAAAATCTCTACGCAGATTTGTACACACCAGGAAAATCTGGCACTATCGTACATGATAGGATCCTGAAGCTCTGAACTAACCATGAAGTGGGATTTTAAATAGTTCTTCCAAAATGAAAACTGCTTAGCACAAAATTAAAGTGATGTCTCCTCCAACATTAAAACAGACAACAGGAATGGAGGATATACATTGTCTTGTCTTTCCCACTGAAGAATGACTTTGACCAACAGCTTCCATTTCATGTATAGAAAGTAATGAGATTTTGCCCAACAAAACCTGGGAAGGAGTTCTCTAAAGAAATCACAGGATACCGATGGAGTCACATGAAAAAACACCAGCACTCTCACTCAATCGCTTTCCAAGTCCTAAAGAGAATGAGAAAGCTGCAGCACTTCCAGAATCAGATTTTGCAAATTCAAGCTGTTTCTTCAGTTACTGTCAGAAAGCACCCATTAGGTACAAGTAAAAAGACTCAAGTCTTGCTTTAAAACACAGCACTGCTGCGTAGAGAACGAGCCTGGATCGCACCGGCTTATCGCAATCCCAGCAGTCAGCGATGAGCCAACAGCTAGAAGCACCGTTACCGCGATCATGCCTCCCAACGTTTCAGCAAGTCGCTGTTTAAAATGAAAGTAATATGCTAACAGTTCCCCAACCAGTTATTTGTATCACTGAGATACATGATTATCTGTGATCAGCAGCAAAGAACTGATAATTCATGCAGTAGCTAAAGACCAGCTCTCACTGCTTCGCAGCTGAGGGGAGAGAGAGGAGAGGGACGCAGAGGAGCAGGATGGCGACCACAGATCCTGCCACCAGGAAGCTCATCAGCAACAGGCAGCAGACCAGCTCATTTCTTAAAGAGCAGAAGGATCTTCACAGGCTGTAGCAGTAGAATGGCCTTTGCTAAGAATAAATTTGCACTGCAGATCTTACCACCTTCTTCCTTACATGCACAATTTATTATTTATCTGACCAGATCATCCCAAGAAGAGCCCAACAAACAAGACCTCTCAGAAAAAAACACAGTGGCCTTGACTCTCCAGATGAGAAAAGATGATGAGAAAACAACTGCAGAAAAGCTCTCAGTTACCTCAGCGAAGTGTACATTCATACACTAATAAATGCTAACACTAATAATTCCTACTGCAGGTACCAACACTTTTGGTCAGTTATTTTAAGGGCATGAAAGTAACCTTAATACTCTGCCAGAATAGTGTTTTCATATCCACCCTCCTACCACTAACTTTCCCAATCAGAGCAACCCACATTATGCATAAGAATTGGACCGATTTGTTAATGTTTGGTTTTATGTGGAGGAAGAATAATACCTTAACTCTGAACTTTCCACTTTTGTTAATGATTAAAAAGTTATTTAAATATTAACTTTATTAAATTAATAATTTATATGACACTCCTAAAATTTACTTACAATGCATACTAGCCAAATCTGTTTGTTGCTTTGGGGGCAGGTGGATGAAGCGGGTGAAGTATTCAGACAAAACAAAACAGTCTCCAAGAGAAGGGTACAGTCCATGTTCTGTTTATCTGAGAATAACATCTATTATTTAGTGTGGAGCAAATATGTTCAGAGGCTAAATGGTCTCTTTCAAATGACAGAGGGATTTTTTTCCCCTCTTCTTGTTTAGTACAACATGCCCCTGATACACCCAAATAGCTCTATTTAAGGCAATCTTTATTGGGTAATTTTTAAAACACAGATTACGATATGTACTATCAAGAACTGCTTGGCTGTTTACTTACTGATTCTTTGCAGACACCAATTATTTTACCAATGGAGAGGATGAAATCTGTTACAAAAAATAGAATTTAGATCCCATTTATAGCAGAGAGCTTGTTCAGGTTTTTTTATCTAGGTCTGGTCCCTAAAAAAAAGGAGACAATCATTTGGAGCCTGTATCATACTTCAACAGTAATAACTGGTGCCCCAAACACTTCCCATCACAACTCTCACTGGCATGATTCCTACTTTCCAAGTGAGAAAAACCTATCAGAAAAACAAGTCAGGATGAGATGAAGTACAGAAGAAAATAAAAGGCTTCCTAAGTTCCAATACTGTGCTTAGATGATTGCGTTACTCTTTCTGACCCAGAGACATTATATTTTCTCATTTTTGAAAGAAAAAATCCTGCATTTTTTATGTCTCTCTTGCACATCCACCTAGTGTAATCCACTATCATGACTAAAATAATCTATTCAATGTCTACCATGGTCATTCAAATCTGAAAGTGAGTGTAAAATTTTTCAGTCCTTAGAATATTGAGCTTATCTCTGTAAGCCCCTTAAAACCTTGTGTATTTCTGTTGAGCCGAGTCCCTTGGATGCATACGCTTACATAACCTTCCCTGTGGTACCACAGGCAGTGCTTTCCAGTTACGTAGGGCCCTGCCAATTAAGAAGAGTCAAGAGTTAACAGCAGGATGCTGTCGAGAAAAAAAAAAGCTTAACTTACGAACATGTTCAGATTGCCATTGCCCAAAAATCTGAGTAATGTTCCAGATATGTTATGTTAATCTGTTACACAAGATTGTCTGTAATGTGAATATTTTTTTAAGGAGTACCGAGGGTGGTGTTGGGGGTTGGATGAAGGCAGGTGGCCAAAGATATTACTGAATTGGAGAGAATTATTTTAATTATTATTGGACTATTAACCCTCTGCTTGGTCCTATTTATCCAGTTTCATTGTGTTTAGGAGTAATACGATTTGTAACCATTGTACTTGAAATTACCGTTGATCACCAAGCATTTGGGAATAAAAATAGATATGATTAGATGTGCAAAGCTCATTTGAATGCATTTTTATGTATGGACTGAGTTTCTATCCACTAAAAAACAGCCCTTAATAATAAGATATCAAGAAAAACGCACCGAGAAATGATATTTTATGTATAATATGTGATCTGTGTATTCTAGATACACCTCATAATGAACGTGACCAAAGACTGAACACGAACCGAAGAACAAACCTTTTGTGTTGATGCAAAATTTGAGTGGCAGGAAAAAAACATTACAGAAGATAAGGGTTTTCATTCACAATGCATTGTAAATTAAAAAACCATGGATACAAAAGAGTAGAAACAAGAAAGGTAATATAACAAACTTACATTTCACCTTCCATCATTACAAGGATCAAAACAGGGGCATACATCTTCATTCTAGTCAGATGGCCACTATAATAATAAATTGTAGTAGCTCACACGAGAAATAAAAATATCAAGGACTCAGTTACGTTTTAAATTGAAACAAAGCAAACCCTAACAGAAAAGAAACAAATCAAAAAATCTATGTTGTTAGGTTTGGGTTGTTTGGTTTTTTTCCAAACAAGTGGCAAAATATACATAGAAGTAAGGTATATCACTATTTACATAAATACTTTTCCATTAACTTCATTGGGAACAGCATGAAGCTGAGAGACTTCCCTTACCAAGCCTATTTTCACTCTAAATAGATCTTGACAGTACTACAGCTCCAGAGGCCAAAAAAATGAGGCCAAATTTTATGTGGTCATGCTAGGCTAGTGGAAAAGCTTTTGTGAGGATTTGACGTTGCAACTGCATTTGTACATCTGGCCCCCCACAGACCTTCAAATAAACATCTACAGATACTTACACGGATTATTAAATGGCCTATTAGTAGTAGAGGTGGATTCAGGACACTGCCACATCTGAGTTTGGTATCTGCAACTGGACTCTGACATTTCATTTGGATACTTAAAGCATTAATGTTATTGTATCCTGTAGACCTATATTAACAAGTTTGATGTAACAGATGGGAGCTTTTTCAAAAAAATGTAAACAGCTGAACCGAGAGCCAGCACTTTCTATAGACAGACCTTACCGTGAAATACAGCACTTTGCTGTTTATTCCAAACATATCACGACACTGTAAGTAGACCGTTTTATTCAGCAAAGAAATACAGTAAATATAAAAGAAGCACACCTTAAGAATTTATCTTCCCAATTTCACTAATTTTAAATAGAATTTTCTCCCTCAAATTCTCTTCTATGGTTAATAAATACCTTTGTGAAATGTCCTCTAAAAGCCAGGGCAGATAATTGGAACTAACTCTCACCGGGTCTTCTGGCAAAGCTTCTCATTGTGCATTCTCGACATCACCACACTTCTGAATTTTGCTAATTTAAATATTATGTTCCTTTTAATATTATTTATTACACTAGATCTTACTAATTGTTATGCATATAGTTTCCTAGATACATACTTGCAAACCTGTTCCTTAATGAGCAAACAACTTCATGAATAAAAGAAGCACAAGAATAGTGTGGGGTATTTTTTAGAAATGGTATTTTAACTGTTGTTCGATTATCCTTTTTTGGTCTTGAGTTCTTGCATATATATTTTAAGGGCACATTCATAAAATAAATGGTTACAAACATGGGACTGTCTAGTTTCTGCATTTTTCACATTGTGTATCTGTTTTAACACAACTGAAATTAAATAACAATAGCCACATCTGACTGCAGTTGCTTCTTGTATGAGTTCTGCAAAGCAGTAATAAAAAACACTGAAAGTTCAGTGCTCTGGAACGATAACTCCAATTATTGTAATGTTTACTACAGGAAATTACCTACTGGACAACCCTGCCCAGAACCCTTAGCAGGAAATGGGACAGAATTCTGTTTGTGGAGAGAAACAGCTTAGCACATCACTAGCAGAACTGCTTGAAAACAGTTACATAGGGTGAAAGATGGAAAACTGCAGCCCCTACATGAATGAGATATGCAACAGATCCCTGCACCTGACCATGGGTTGGGTTTTCCCCCCTCAGAAAAGAAGAAAGTCAATGTGTTTAAGGCAGTACTCCCAAGTAGGTGAGAGTATTATCTTTATAACTTTGTTAAATAAGTGAACGAGAAGGAAAAACGATCCCGGTTCACAAGAGGCAGTGAAAGCAGAGCAGAGCTGCAGGATGGGAACTGCCTAAAAGTAGCACTGAGTCTCCATGGTCGGAGTCCAGCTTGCATACATTTATTCAGATGGTCTTCTCCTTCTGTGAGTCCCTAACATGCTTTTATAACATGGCTCGTATGCATCAGAGAAGAAATATCCACATTTATTAGGCTTATGACAGTATAAACGCTGTTAGAAGTGGCTCTGGAATGACAACCCTTATTTTGCGCTTCTCTGCTTCTAACTTCCTTCGTCAATTCTCACTCTCATCCACTTAGCACTTCCATTTATTGTCTCAGGGCCAGATTTTCAGTACTTTCTGTTCATCTCCAGCTCTCTCTGCAGCTTTGTATGACAACCAAACTGACTTCCCTGCTGTCATTTGGGATACTTTTAACATTAACTGGGCAAAGTCCACATTCTGTTATTTGAAATATTTCTCGAGTATCTATTCCCTCTGTGCTTCAGCGATTTCCAGAGTTTAGCTTACACTCTTACAGATTTGATTTTTGCCCCAAGTCTGGTGTTTTTGTAATATAACCCTTATATAAAACAAATGTTTTGGTACTTGCAGAAGATTAAAGGAATGAAGGAGGTACTCATCTGTCCTTTAATTTACCTGTGTTTAATGGTACATTGGAGGAA
This sequence comes from Heliornis fulica, assembly GCA_013399135.1. Lineage (NCBI taxonomy): Eukaryota > Metazoa > Chordata > Aves > Gruiformes > Heliornithidae > Heliornis > Heliornis fulica. The sequence goes on from VXBZ01006148.1 coordinate 315,908, forward strand.
TGTACCCATTTTCACTCTGAATCTGACGTACACTGGATGACTGTGCAAAGAGCCAGCCTGCTAGATGTTTAAAGAAACAAGATGGAGCCAGGAACAAGCATGGTGTGTTCAGCTGCACAACCCACTGGATAATGCATACATTTACTTACACTTCAGTACCTTCAATACCAGTGCCTTGGACTTTATTTAAAATACAAGGGCAATCAAGCTGGTGGTTTTTGTTTGGCTTCTTACACACAGAAAGCAGCTAAGCATTTCCAATCTGGGTTCTGCTACCAAACTCTTCTTCTAGTTGTGGGACTGGAGATGAAAGCAGGCTGTTTCAATTAGGCTGGCTATAGAGACTATCTGGAGCTGTGAATTAATTGATTTGAAGACCAAGAGGGACAGCTCCTGCATAATAGAGGCCATGGAATCTCACTCTGTAATTACAGCGAAGTTCAGCTCCAAATCCAATAGAAATCAAAGGTGACTGTATCAGGCCCATCTCTAATCAAAAGTGGCTCTTTCCCTCACCACTAAGTGCAAAATATTCACGTTTCTTTCTATCTCAAAAAGCCATTTGGGTCTAAAATCAACCTGTGCGAAAGATCTTTATTCCTGCACGGACAGGAACAATTTTTCCACTGCTGCATGAAAAGACTAGAACAATAAAAGTATTGGGAAGGGAAGTGGCAGGGGGGAGGAAAGCTCTGCCTTTTTGGCAGTGCTTGCAGAACATTAGTTAGGGTAGGTGGAGTCCTGCTGGGTCTAACCAACTGCTCAGATCCCCCGTAACATTTTACTGGCCCCCAGCTTTACACTGTACATCTCAGAACACGGCAAAAGCAAAGCGCCCTCATATATACATACATTTTAAAAGACACACAAAACTCTTAAGCACACATCCAAAGCAGATCAATTGCCTTTGCGATATTCTCAGTACAAAATGTTCCACCAGCAGATCTGATAAGAAGAGCCAAAAAATGGAAAACACTTGCTACCAATTTATTGCAGTCACCCATAAACTATTACTAGAACATTATGTATTGGGGTTCAAGCCAGAAAGCTATTAAAGCGGACTGCACTAGGCTCTTTCCACTATGCTACTGAAGCATTAATAAGTCCTTAGAGATTTGTGTTTATGTTGAAAGAATCAGCTTATAATCAAATTTTCACACACAAAAAAATGCGTCTCTTTTTAGAATTACTGTGGGCCTTTGCTCTCTCCCACACACTGGCTAGTGTCTCCACAAGCACCATCATTTTCTATGTTTCTGTCTGGCCCAAACCCTGATGTACATACTTTGTGTTCCAGCCTGGACAAATTTCAAGATAAATGGCGCTAATTGACAGTGTTAATGGGTGCAGGATGGACCACATCCTTTCCCCTGTTGTCTCCGCTTAAGTGTCTTTCTCACTCTTTACAATCATTCTTTCTGCGAGAGAAAAAAAGAGTTAAAAGATAACCTCTGAAGAAATCACTTTTTCTTTTTTTTTTTAATTTGCTTAGATACATAAATAATAAACATCTGGTGGTATTCTAGGGTGTTTCCAGTCCCTGTTACAGGAAAACCTCTAATAAATCAGAAACCTCCTTTCTTACTTAAGAGACAACACTGATACCTGGCAAGATGATGGCAAACCCAGTAATTTAATGCCTTTACCTCAACAATCATTGATTCCTTTGAGAAGGTGCATGCTTTCGTGTCAGTCACTTTCCTTTGATAGAACACAGGTATAAACCGTGCAACAGAGCACGCCAAGTGGAATCATTCTATGATTCTATGACTCTATAAGAGAGTGAACTAAGTCATCACTTCAGAAAGACTTCGGATTCTACTTCAATTAAGTAAAAAAAAAAAAAAACCCCAAAAGACCTAAAACTCCAAGAGGGGAAACTAAGTCCTGTGTACACATTTATTTGCATTATAATAAGTAACTAGTTATGAGTTGAAATGTTTATATATATGATTATATTAATTAAATTATATTCAATTATATGAACTAAATATATACTATTATCATCATTGCCACATAACCACTTCACCTATATGCCCACTGGAGAGTGTAGGTCAGAGGAATAGCAGGGAATTCTGGAAAGGACAAACTTATGATGAGGCCTTTCCAATGTGCCTTTTCAATCCCTGGAACATCCTTAGAATTTGAGAGATGATTGGTTGCCTACTGACCGTGCACAATCTGTTCTCACTGGGTTGGAAAAGTTCAGCTTCCTTGCAAACAAGGAGAATCTTTACTAATAAAATATCACTGCTGTAGCTGTAACTACTGATTTTTGCTATTTTGAGAACTTGTTGGACAGATGTCATTAAATTTGATCAGACAGTACTGACATCTTCAAATAGTCTCATTGGAAAAGAATTTGCAGCTCACTTGGATGTCAATGGAAATTTCAGAAATTTAGGATCTCTCCTTTACTTGGGTCTTTAGTGTACACAAAGGAGAAACAAATATAGCTGGTCAAATATATCCCTAAGTAGCTTCACTCAATTCCACCCTGTTTTTTATCACTTGATTAATGACCATGGGATCTATTGCTTGCTTAGGCAGCACATTTATGCATGCAGCTTTCCTACTTGCCTGTGTGATTAGTTACATTCCTATCAAACTTAAACCAAAAATAATCAGCAATCATTTCTACCTACACTAGGTGCACAGGACACCAGAGAGTGATTTTGCAGTAGATAAACAGACCACATCTACAACTCAGTTGCTCTCTGTAGTTTGCCTCTTCACAGCAGCTTTCAGACTCTGCTGTCATCATGAGAGTCAACAAAATCTTCAACTTGAGAGGTCCTTTCTGATTCTTCAAAGAACACAGAGACATGTGCTGGCATAACAATGTGTCAGCGAGCAGTTTTAAGTGAGACCCTTAGTGTAATGCTGAAAAACTCTCACTATGCCAGGAATAGGAGAGAAAATACTTCAGCACAAAAATCAACACCCCAGAAAGACTTGGAAGTGCTTAAGTCTCCGGAGGAGATTTCATCTAGAACCTCTGCAGCAACTGAGTTATTGCATGTCTTGCTCCAGCTCCATTAGTCCACACTTGCAAATAAAGTTGTCCACTGCTTCACTGAAAGGTTTACATTAAGACAGAAGTCTGGTGCCCAGGAGAAATGTCCTAGATGTTTCCTATGCTTAAAAGGCAAGATGTGCCTAATACGATTTTTCTGTAACAGGCTACTGAAGTATGGTATTAATAAAAAATAAACGATGCTAACTTATGTTAAATCTTTCTCTCTTCTCCAAAAATACACAACTGAAAAAACTCCACCCCATCAGCACTAATGCACAAGCAAGTCCTCTCCATCTGCCAAATATGTAGGTCATTTCAGTGAGTGACGAAGACAAAGAGGCCTGAGTTTAATTCATGAAATATTCCTGCTAATAGCAAAGTTATTGAGACATCTGTTAAAAGCCTGACCTGTTATAATGGAGGGATATCTAAAATGACTGAAATTTCTATTTAAATTAATGCTACGCTATTTTATTGGGCATTTTAAATAGGTACCACTATTAACAAAAACATTATATAAATTAGAAACAAGCCTGCAATAATCCTCCAGATAAAATCTGGTGCCGTTGTCTAATGCTACAGTAGGAGATTTTATCTGCATGTACACTGTGTGTATATATTACAATATATCAGATACATAAAAGATAAATTTTTTAAAATGTTAGTGTCATAGCAGCCCAGTGTAAAGTTTGGCAGGGAACATTTGGCAGACATTAAAAAAAAAAAAAGAAAAAAAAGAGAAGTAAATATGTTTCATGGTCTGTATATAATTGAACATTCTTCAAATTCCTGTAATGGAAATGTCAATACCATGGAAATCCTTGAAATGTGGACACAGATAAACGTGACTGAAGCCAAACACCTCCACCCAGAATGAATAACAGGCCTTCAGACACACACACAAAAAATCTACATAATAATAAAACTACACACTCAATAATACTGACAAAATGAAGTTTTTGCTTTTGGCTAGTTGTGAGGTGAGCAGAGGGAGGTGCAAGATAGGTGATGAAAGCTGTCAGGATGACTGTGGTACAGAGACAAGGTATGGACAGGATCTCCCCTGTTTTAGCCCTGGCCAACAACTAATCCCCATAGAGACACTCACTCACTTCACCCCCAGGTGGGATGGGGGAGAGGATCAGAAGAATCAGAGTGAGAAAACTCGTGAGTCGAGATAATGATGGTTTAATAGGTGCACCAAAACCTGTGCATACAACCAAAGCAGAGCAAGGAATTCATTCACTGCATCCTGTGGACAGGCAGGTGTTCAGCCATCTCCAGGAAAGCAGGGCTCCAGCACACATGATGGTGACAGTTTGAGAAGACAAATGCACACACACACACCCCCAATCCTTCCACTTTCCCAAACTCCTTAGAAGCAGGGCATGATGCCGTATGGTTTGCAACATTCTTTCAGTCACTTGGGGTCAGCTGTCATGGCTGTGTCCCCTCCCAACTCCTTGTGCAGCACGCCCAGCCATCCCACTGGTGGTGTGAGGAGCACAGACGACCTGGACTCTGTAAACACTGCTTAGCAATAACAAAAACCAATGCTATATTATCAACTCCATTTCCAGCACAAATCCAAAGCATAGCTCCATACTAGCTACTATGAAGAGAATTAACTATCAGCTGAAACCAGGATACCCCCATCAGCACTCAAGGAATGGGAACTGAGCACCAAAAAGGAGCCTCTGATGCACAGAGCTGGGCCCTGGACTGGAACAAAGACAATGGCTATTCTGTCACTGACTTGCACAGAACAGGATGGATGACTACCTTTATTGTCTTCATGTTAGAGGATATATGGGGATGCTGCAACACAAAGGTGGCAAGTTCCTTACTCTCAGAGGCTGGATGCTGCTTCAGGAGCTTGTCATTGAATGGTTTTCCTTCCAGTGGCTTACTCTCAAGAGCAAGTGTGAGAAAGGGGAGGCCAGACTGAGGGGAGACCTCACTGCAGTCTATGGCTTCCTGATGAGGAGGAATGAAGAGGCAGGTGCCAATCTCCTCTCTTTGGTGACCAGTGATGGAACCCGAGGGAACAGTACGAAGCTGTGACAGGGAGGTTTAGACTGGATATTAGGAAGAGGTTCTTTACTGAGAGGGTGGTCGGGCACTGGAACAGCCTCCTTAGGGAAGTGGTCACAGCACCCAGCTTGGCTGAGTTCAAGAAATGTCTGGATGACAAACTCAGTCCCATGCTCTGACTTGTCTGGCCCTGTGTGGAGCCAGGAGTTGGACTTGATGATCCTTATGGGTCTCTCCCAACTCAGGAGATTCTGAGACTCTAGATCTCCCCAGGCCACAGAGATACAAGCGAGAATGAGGGGAATCGGACCCAGGTCTCCATTACAATTCCTAATAAAACAGTTGGCACAGCACCTCAATTCCACCAAAGTGACCACAAACCTGCATTTCTTCTCTGTCCTAGTTTCCTCACAAGATACTCCATGGCCACATAGGTGGACATTGCAGGGATTTCTGCAGTTCTGCACCTGCTAGGGATACCTGGTAGTCTGATGAGATACTGAAGCATATGGCAGAAAGGACACAAATAGCCAAGTATATCTGTATATAAAAGTATATAAAAGATGCCCAAACACCTTTGAACCATATTACAGGATGAAATACAGCTCTGTAAAGTTACCAGCAGACCCCTTATCTGTATTTTATATTTAATTCAAGGTTTCCTTTTTCTGAATCTAAAAAATGCTGGGTAGCAGATCAGTATATTTTCATTAAAAATGACACTGTTTTCCCAAGGGAGAAAACTCGGGGAGACATATTTATTTTTTTTTAAGTGTGGGTCACTCAATACCTATGAGTAAAAATACCAGCATATGCAGAAAATGTAAGATCTAAGATGACCTTCTCCATCATTAAAAGATCTCATATATCCCCCACTCCAACATCCTCTGAAGTCATACCACAGAGCCACCTATGTGAAATTTACTCCTCCTTAATAAAATCAGCTAGGCAAAGTTCTTAGTTTTATTGTTTCTTCTGAGATGCTCCATAAATGTTCAGAGTTTTATCAGCATGTCAGCATGTCTCTTTTTTTCCACTCCACAATCTATATTTTACCACTTTTCTTATTGCTTTTTCCTTTCTCTATTGCTGTGTGACATCCATGAACAATGTAAAATACATATAACAGGAGGCAAACTGCCTCTACTCAAAAGTTTACCAAATGTACAAAACATATAGATTTTTTTTTCTTCAGCATTCAGCTATAAAAGCACTACACACTGTTAACAACAGTAAGAGAGAAAAGTGATTTTAAGCTCCAGTCTTCCCTTGGCAATAGAAATCTTGACTTCTGCACTCCCTAAATTGGAAATACTACTCTGTGCAATTCTAATAACTTCATAACTGTATTTTTGAATGGATTATAAGAACACCTTAACAAAGAAAATACTAGCAAGTTATAGCCTTTCCTTTCCTTTCCTTTCCTTTCCTTTCCTTTCCTTTCCTTTCCTTTCCTTTCCTTTCCTTTCCTTTCCTTTCCTTTCCTTTCCTTTCCTTTCCTTTCCTTTCCTTTCCTTTCCTTTCCTTTCCCCTTTCCTTTTTCTTCCCTGCCTACCTTCTTTCAATATTTTTCTACTATTTTATTCCTTTTTCCAAATTCATGCTCTTCTGGTGCAGAAAGTGGTTTTGAAGAAAATTCCTAAAATCCCCACTTAACTGGGAACAAATAAATATCACTGAAGAAGCATAACTGTGCCTTTCCTTGCAGTCATTACGAATAGAAAATGGAGTAAGAGTGAGAAAAGTCTGAAGTATATAAATATCTTATTATTCAGTAATACTTTCTTCCCACCTCATTCAGGATCTCACTTGACAGATCTTGCTCTTAGAACATCACCACGAATAAACAAAAAGCAGGATCCTATCGCATACTTCAGGGAAGGAAGGACAGTGGACATAAGCTATGGAAACCAAACTTGTGGGTAAAATTCACTATTGGAGAACTGCACTTCCCCCTTCTCATCCCAAGGAATGCTAACAAGCAGAATAATACTTAAGAAGTGCATTATTAACATCAATGAAAATCTCTTATAAAGAAATGTCTTCCACTTGAAAGAGAAAATTGCATTTGTCTGCAGGTTTTTTTTGTTTTTTTTTTTTTACTTAATATAGTTAAAAGTAACGGACTTGAAAGCTATTAGTGGGACAAACCTTTATCCAATTCTCAGTGCATGTGTACTTCACACCTTCTGCAACAAAAAGATTCCCTGCTTGCCCAGGAAGTCAGATCCTGATCCTGTCAGAAGGTCTGTCTCCTCACACCTTGCACTGTCTCTTCACACCTTTTACTCACACACAGCTCAACTGAAATCACTGCAGCTCTCCATAAAGATTCCCCTCAAGAAACCTCTGTACACTTGAGGGCTTAGTTATGTTCTCTCTGGTTTAGTAGGTCTTTCTACCTTAGTATTGGGGGAAACAGAATCACAGAATTGTAGGGGTTGGAAGGGACCTAGAGAGATCAGTGAGTTCAACCCCTCTGCCTAAGCAGGTTCCCTAGAGGAGGTCACACATGTAAGCATCCAGCTGAGTCTTGAATATCTCCAGAGAAGGAGACTCCACAACCCCCTGGGCAGCCTGAAGTCCTCATTTACAACTTTGCTGTTTAAAGAACTTGGACAATGCTCCACATAATCAGTATAGTAGGAGCTGGGATTCTCTTCCTCTAAAATAAAGGTCTTTTATGAAACAGTCTTTGTTTAAAGCTGAAAGCATTGCTTCAACATGTTCTAGAGCAGAGCAGGATTTTCCCTCTGTTCAAAAGGACCTTACAGTGTAATTTTTCCTCCCATTCTGGATCATAAGAGAACCGTGTTTTCTTGAGTCTTTCATATAAAGAGTAAGAAAGATAAAACAGACTTCATCTTAAATGTCTAAGGCTTGGGGACAAGACCTTGATGTCTTATTCAAAAAGGACTTGAACATGTGTGGTGGGTTTGCAATGTGGCTTCTTTAGGAAGCGGCTAGAAGGTTCTTAAGGGTCCAAGAGAGCAAATCCCAGCTGGGCTCCCAAGGCCAAACTCCCAAACCCTGTTACTGACAAGGCCGGCCGGGCCAATCAGCGCTGGTCACAGGCCTCTGGGAATCACATTTTAGAGAGAGAAAAACCCAAACAGCTGCATTTTGCCACCAGAGAAGGGAGTGAGAAGATGTAAGAAACTTTGCAGACACCAAGGTCAGTGAAGTGGGGATGGGGGGGAGGAGGAGCTGACAAGATTCCCTGCGGCCTGTGGAGAATACCATGGTGAAGAGGGTGTCACCTCACAGCCCATGGAGGACGAAGAGACC
>VXBZ01006148.1:324456-340992 GCA_013399135.1 Heliornis fulica
GAAAATCATGAATAAAGTGAAGTCTGTAAAGAAGTGGGGGGTGGTGTTTTAAGAGCTGTTTGTAATTCTCGTAATCTGACTCTGGTGTCTCTGTGTGTGTAGTGCAGTGTAATAAATTAGAGTTTTCTTGCCTTTCTTCGGTGTTGAGTCTGTTTTGCCCGTGACTGTGATTGCAAAATGATCTCTCCCTGTCCTTATCTCGGCTCCTAAGCCTCTTAACATATTTCTTCCCTGTCCACATAAGAGGGGAGTGATAAGAGTGACTTTGGTGGGAGTCTGGCCTCCAGCCAGGGTCAAACTACCACAACATGGTTCCTCACATCAGGTGAAGAGACTTAGTAAGAAAACTAATCATTCTTAACAGACTCTCAAAGTTTCTATTACTTTGACCAGGCTTTTTTTTTAGGAATGTTATAAAAGCTCAGGAAGTCATTAATAAGATCTGGTAAGCCCCCATAAAAACACTAAAACCTAATGCAATCTCCACTAAAGTCAATATTACCGTATCTAATAATTAAATAACAGTTTCTCTGAGGTGATCGCTTTCTCTGCAAGTATATTTGCACACACTTGTCAAGTCCTTTTTCTGGCTACTAAGCTTCACTGGAAAGTTGAGGTTTAAAGGGAAGAATATTTAAAAACAAAACAAAATAAAACAGGAAGGATTTCTAAATGGAGGAGAGAGATCCAAACAGACCTCCAAGTGGCCTGGGAGTCCCCCGGTTTCACCCAGCTTTCTCTGGTACCTCTGAAAACACAGTGACATTTAAGCAGAGGGGACATGACAGGAGAGATGGGGAAACCAGCTGCCATAACAAAGCATCACATGAACTTTTGGGCATCTCAGAAGTATCAGGGAGGTTTATATTGGGCTCGGTGATAAAGGAATTCAGAAGTTTGCACATCTGCAGTGGCAGCTGGGGTGATGCCATGGTTCCAAACCCAGCAGCTGCAAAGCAAACCCTTCACTGACATAAGGCTGTGCAGGTGAGTTTCCACCAGATCTGATTTTTTCCATGTGCATTCATTTCAGAGGGATATAGTTGAGCAATTCAGAGATCAAGTCCTCTGATTTAGCCTTCAAAGAATACATCTGAAATCTCAATTACTTTTCAGCTTTTTAGAAATAAAAGCCTGGGGATGGAAAGGGAAGGTGGAGAAAATCAAGAGCTTCCACTTTATATTCCTGTTTGTCTCATGTCTTGGCCAGCAGCTGGGTAATGAGCATGAAGTGACTAGGGGCCTCCAGTCATCTGCATCCTGCCATCACTTTTGCACTCACAGTTGGCAATGTCTTTCTGATCTCCAGTATTTTTGTTTCATAAAAGATAATAAGAAGATAAGTTTCAGTTCTCCATTTCCCCCCTTCTTCCACAGCCAAAAGGTGCTTCCAAGAGCAGGGCCTGACCATACCCCTAAATTACCCTCCAGGTGTCATCTGGGCAGGAAATTATTGTTCCTGACCTCGGTCTGTTTCCGTTTACAGTATGTTCATGGTGTATTTTTATTCAAGAAGGTTTATGGTTGAAAGGGATTCTGTAAGGGTACCAAACAGACCTGTGAAGTTCAAATCTTTATAGATATCAGATCTTTTCTGAAGTTCCACTATGCAAACAGGTTGTCTTTTAATGTATAAAAACTTCACTTCAATGCAGACAAGTTTTAAGATCCTGTTCATACTTCCCTAGGAGTAACAGAATAGTATGAAAGACTTCCTAAGTGGCTGTGATGTATCTCTCCACAATAGCTTGGCACATGTTGTATGCACTAATAGTTTGTCATAAAAGAAGAACGATCAATACTCCAGGGCACCAGCCATAGGCTGTGGAGCATCAGGTTCACCCAGAGGCTCTGCACATATGCTGTTACTTTTGGCAAGTGGCAATCTCACCATGCTCCAATTCCTCATCTAAAGAAATGAAAATAATAGCTCTGCCTCCCCATCAGTGTTGCACAACTAACCACATTCAATTTCTGTTAGTAAATATGAGGGCAAGAGGGGTATCATTCCCAGTTACTGTAGACTGCAGAATTACTTTAAAAGTCTAACTGGTAGGGCTTCCCATGCTGAAAGCCAAGGGTGGTTTTGGATTAAATTTATGGATATTGAACAAAAGCTACAGGATACATGCACAGTAGCTATTTTTCTCTTCTGTGTGCCACTCTCAGATTTTTAGGAAACTGCAGTGAAGTCTCAGTGCCCCAGACATTGTGAGAACTTTGAACATTATGCTTGTCATAAAATAAGCATTTAAACAGTTTCTGAAAGTAGAAAAGGCTCTTAGGGAATGGAATGCAAAGAGAGAAACATAGGATGCTGGAAGGCAGCATAGAGAAAACCAGACTGAAAAGACTTAACCTGAAATATTTCTGAATTTATTTTCTTACTTGGATTTTTGAGCCCTAATACTCAATGTAAACCTTCCAGAAGTTTCAAACAGATCTACAATAGATCTGTTCAGTCTGCCAGCCTGGATTCAAATCTTTTGTTCTTTTAATTTGTTTTCCAGTAGCATTACTATCACATACGTGTAAAAAACCCCTTTATAAAACCCCTTTAAAAAGCCCACCTAATATAGCAAGTTTTTTTTCAATTTACACAGAAAAAAACTCCTAATATATATTCTGGGCATCAGTCAGTCCTATTTCCCAACTATAGACCAAAATACAAAGTCAGGCCTTAATGTGGGCTTAATGTAGTCTTAAATCTGGCTGGTTTTGGTTAAAAGTAACTACAATGAAATTTAAGAAATAAGGAAAAGTTACATGAGAGAAACCACTAGGGGTTGGATTGTGTTGACTTTTTATTCATGTTTATTAAACATTTCCCAAGAAAGAAAACATTTTTACCACTGAATGCCTTCCACAGGAACCCACTAGGAAATGTTCAACCTAGTCTAAGAAGTAGAAATACTTCAAGGAGAAAAGAAAGCAACCATGTTCACAGAATCAATCAAATTCTCTTTTCCCTTCCACAAGCAAGACAAATAGTTGCCCAAATGCCTTTAAACAGAAGAGATGGGTATGGGCCAGCATTGAAACCTCAGCCTTAATTCAGCCATATCAAGCAGATTCTCAGCAACCATAAACCATCACAGACAATGGAAGCAAGCTGACAGCAAACATCTGATTTTTTGGCCATCTACTTTGTCCTAACTAATGCTGGAAGCAGAGAGTCTCTAGAGGAAAGCAGAGCTTCCATCTGCCCACAGACTCACTAGCACAGGAAACCCTTTATGGCAATCAGAAAAGTCCTCAAGGCTTCATGTAAAATCATCTGAGAATCCTCAAATGGGAGCAGAGGGCCTCAATAATGTTAAAGCTAATGTCACCAGAAGCACCTTTCAAGTCAATGAGATCTGCTGCTGTTCTGTCCTCTTGATCAAGAAACACACCTACAAACAGTGCATAACAGAGCCAATTCTACCCAATTCTAGCCAGTTCCCACCTGGCACAGAAAAGAGCTACTCTTTCACCTCAAACAGATCTTTAGTGTCATCAACCCAGTCTAACCCATTGTCAAGTGAAGCTGCTGAAGACACTGGGACTGTCTCCCTCTTGTGCCTCAGGCAATTGTCTCCTGGTCACACAGTGTGTCTACAGCAACATAAAATAGTTTTAAATACAAGAGTGATCTAAACTCCTAAGCCTCTGTTGCAGGAACTAACTTACTTCCACACTGCTCAGAGCTAAATGTTTCTACAGCAGCCTTGTCTTGAATAGAACTGCTTGAAAAAGTGGAAAGTGGAGCCTCAGGGAGAGCTGAGACATAAACTGCATGGATGATCAGGAGTCAAGGTGCTTGAACTCACCTCCTGGCCTTCCTCCATCTAGGAAAACAAATCAGCCACAGTATACAATTTCCAAACTTCAAAAAAAGTTACTTTGGCTTGTACAACTAATTTTCAAAAGTGACTTTGAGTATTTCTGATCATAAGACAAATAAGGCAAAAAAAAGAAAAAAGAAAAAAGAAAAAAGAAAAAAGAAAAAAGAAAAAAGAAAAAAAGAAAAAAGAAAAAAGAAAAAGAAAAAAGAAAAAAGAAAAAAGAAAAAAGAAAAAAGAAAAAAGAAAAAAGAAAAAAGAAAAAAGGGAAAGGAAAGGGAAAGGGAAAGGGAAAGGGAAAGGGAAAGGGAAAGGGAAAGGGAAAGGGAAAGGGAAAGGGAAAGGGAAAGGGAAAGGAGCAAGTGCAAGTCATTCTCTCCTAACTGGATGATCCACTATAGAAAATGGATTGCAAGAACTTCAGGCATGATTGAATCTATTATTCAAATGCTGAGCTGACATTTGAAAAAGACAAAATAAATGTGTACAAATGGAGAAAAATTCTAGACCCAAGCTTTTGTAGGAAAGAAAGTTTAAGGAGGCTCAGGTGCTTTTGATTTAGGATATACAGATGGAAGTAAGAACCAACTTAAGTTTGTCCTGCTGGGACTACTGAAAAGAATTACTGAAAATGATAACAGAACTGAGTTTTCCATCTCAAATGTCCAGTGTCATGGTATCCTCAATTTATCTGTCACGTAGAAACTAGTTCCCACTAAAGATCACCAGGAACTACTACAAAAATATTCCCCTGAGTACTGTGGTTGTAAAATCCTGAGGGTGCAAGCAAACTCAAAGACTGACAAAGCTGTTTCCCCACTGATTGCTGCTGGTAAAGCAAGTTGGAAGAAAAAGTTTGTCTCCTGTCCCAAGTATAACTCTACAGGGAAAAAAAAAGTATTTAGTAACCACAAGGAGAGGTTTCAAGAGTCTTTTGACCTGCAGTCATCATTCTGTATTCAATTCTGGTTTATGTAATGCCTTCTTCCCCCTAAACACCAACTTAATTTTATTTTTTTTTACCTCTGAAAAATGGAGTTTAAATATCATTATCTATTATTCTTGCTGATCAAGACCATGTGTGGCATAAGACTAGGGAGTTACACTACACAGATTAGACACTGAAAAGCTTCTAAAACTACCAAGAAATCAAGTGCAACATACAGTTCTGTTGACTGGTCTGGATTAACTCCCAAAATTGGCTGATAGAAAGATGTGAGAATCTTTCCAAGAAGGAAAAACCTGTAGCTAATAAAAGTATCTGCAATATGAAAAATTAGGTTCTTCTCCCTTTAAATCACAGCCCATAGAGGCACTGAAGTAAATCCCTTAATCTCTTTTTAAGTAGCTATTTTATCCCAACTTCCTCTGTGGTTTATACCCTCAAAGCATCTACACCACAACTCAAGAACAGTCTAGGCAAGGAGCTTCAAGTTCCTTTTCTTCAAAAAGCATCTATAATAAAAGAATAAAAACAAAGCAAAAGAAAACCCTGCAACAACAACAAAAAAACCCAAACAAAAAACCCAGAGAACCACTAACCTGAGTTCAGCCTTCCTGGCATTTTAATCCTTTATCCAGGAGCATGCACCAAAAAGAAACCACTCTTAAAACCAGCTCCAGACGTTCACTGAGGCATGTCATTTATTAAAACACTGTATATTTGCATATTTTACAAGAACCTATCAGATGATGAATCTGTTCTCACCCTTATAACAAATTTACAGATGAGAAAAGCAGAATGGCAATTTTGAGGCCTCAAGTCTGTATCCAATGACAAGTTTTCTGCTTTCTTCACCCCCATAGTCAGTTGAGCATTGGGCAGATCCAAGGGGATCTGTCAACATCTGCTCAGCAGTCAAATTAACTTGCTCGAGGATTTTTAGCAAGTCAAGTGTGGACTGAGATGCAGACCAAGAAATCTGCCTTAGTCATCTGCTGAAACTGACTGGACCAAAAAAAAAACCTTAGGAAAAATCTTTCAGAAGAAAGGTTCAGTAGTAAGTTTTAAATGATGATGCTGTTTCTCAGGGAAACCAAGAGAAGTGCATTTAAGATGTTGGACCATGCCTTCCTCACACAAGGACAATTCCACAATATCCTAAATTTATGCCTGACTCACTGAACAACAGCATAAAAGGTGCTGGATTATGAAGGTGAAAGCGATCGCTGAGACAGTCTTCAATTTAAGGGTGACACATAATTTTACAGATTTTTTTTTTTTTTGTACAACACTTTGCATTTTCAAAGAACTTCACAAACATTAACTGTCATAATCTTCACCAGGGAGACAAGTATCATTATCTACACATTGCAGATGGGAAATTCCAGGCAGAACAGTTGGGTAATGCATCTAAGACCACAGAGGAAGTCCTATCAGTGCCAAGAGGAGCAGATACTTGCAGATACTTGCCCCCAGACTCACATTCACATCGTGCTTCTCAAATTGCATACTAGGCTGGTCTTTGATAATAAAGGGTCAGTCTTATCTTCTAGTTTTTATGAAGAATAAAACTGTAGATGTTGAGAGTATTTACCTTCTGATCTCAATGATTCCATTAGCTCAGCAGAGGAAACACCAGAGTAACACTGAAGGTTACAGACTGAAGTGTAAGATCACCAGATTTTAAGGAACATGCCAGAGAGGCAGATGGTTATATAGTAATGAAAGGAAAGCTTTATGAACTAAAACCGCATTCTACAATCTCCTTCCTTGTTTAGACATATGCACCCTGACTATTTACTAAACCCATCTCCCATCTTTACATTTCATCATCTGCATCAGCCCTGAAATTTTTTGTGTTTGTTTTTGCTTAAATAAAAATAAACAGAAATTTTCACACCTGGTGCTCACATTTAAAGTCACAACACAGATAAAGAACCACTCAGGAACTGAGAAAGGGACACTTGATAGCTGAATTATGGGTTCACATAACATTTCATTTCTTTGGTTAATGCATTTCTTTGAACTCCTCTGTCCTACGTGCACAGGATATATGAGCATATCAACACTTTCATGACAGACCAAATCACCCACTTTCTGTAGCAGGAGATTGACATGTCACGGAGAGCGTGATTAGGAGGTCATCAGAGTACACAAAGCACCAGATTAAAGCTCAAAACCAAGGCATGTTTGCTCCTTGGGTTATTAAAAAAAGATCAGCAGAGAAAAAAAAAATCCCTGTTGTAATTGAAAAATATGAGGCTTAATATATTGGTGAAAACATTTCTGTGCAAGGTTATTTTTTAAGCCAACAGTATGTTATCTTTTGATAGCAAAAATATGCATTTATTATAATGTGGCTTCTACTTTGGTCGGTATCAGGTTGGCAGGGCAGCACCAGACTCTTTACAGGGGTAGGGTGGGAGATAAGCAGAAGGATGAGTACCTGGTCCTAACTTTGAGATCTTTTTGATTCTCTCTGTACATCACATTGCTGAATGTTACACAAAAGCTGGCAATTCTTTGGATCTCCGGATTTCTCTCAACTCTAGCCCACTATGAACCACCTCCCAGTTTTTTTTTTATTCAACACAGGAATCTGAGTCTGCCAGTTTGCTATCCTTTCTGAGAAAACCCATCAGAAAGAAGGGAAGCAGGCAAGCTATCACCAGATCCCACTGATGTCCAGGAAATGCCAGCCTAGCAGCTGTCACAACAAAGGGACTTCAAAGTCGCAGCAAAAAAACCTGAACAATTGCCCTTGCTAACACTGTATCATTAATGAAAAACTTTATGAGAAGCAGAATTGGCTTAAGAAGAAGGAAGAATTTAGAAAAAAAAAAAAAAAAAGAAACAAAGAATGGGCAGGGAGGTATTTGGTTGTTGATTTTTTTTCCCCCTTTTTGAAGGAGCAATCCTAACACTCACATTCTCCAAAACGTCCTTGATTAAAATCTTCAAGAAAGTTATCATTCATACCACCTTTAACCTTATGTCTTCTTGCTGAAAATTTTCAAGGAAAAATGCTTCCATCATGTCCTTGGTGCAAGTACTCAAGGATGTGCCTTTCTCATGAGCTCTGAAAAAATCTTTAAACCCCTTGTCTCCTTGAAGGGAGTAAACGGATGTCTGCTAAACACTTAGGTTTACATAACATTTCTTCCCCCTTATTTACTGAAAAAAAAAAAAGTCTTTTTAGAAAGCACTTCATATTTTGAGAACACTGAATGCTTTCTTTCCTTTTTTTAGTATTTTTGGCAAAGTATGTTTTTGATTATTTAAAGATAATCTCTATTCTAAATTGCATCTGACTCACATAACCTCCATACTTTAGAAACCACAATATAAGTGCCATATATTAGCTATAAATGAATAGGGAATGAGTCAGTGAATAGTTAAGGACATTCCATGGAAATGCATGAGCTGCATACTAAGTTTTTAAAAAATATTCTATTTCATCTTTAGAATTAACAGTATAGGTTACTAGGAACAAAGAAAATACTCTTTTTTTTTTAATTCCCAGATGCATTGTATTTTGTTTTCCTTATGTGTCTTTGTCTACTGTACAAAGAGACCTTTAGTGAAGTGACAGAAATACTGGTGTTTTCAGAGAAAGAATAGTCACAACTTGTACATACTAAAGGATTTCTGTAATTAAGATTTATTTTTTTTTAACTCTTTCACTGGGAATACCTCATTCTTTGGCCTTTGCAAGGCCAAAGACACAAGCTGTATCTTACAATATTGGCTCACAGAAATTACTTTAGAGAAATCACATGTTTTTTCTCTAGCTACTGAGTTCAAGTGTGCTTAAGTTCATTGCTTTAAGTATTAACAAATAAAGATAAAAAAATGACACTTCTCCTTGCCAAGGCTTGTATTCTCAGCAATGTCCTCATATTGAACATATGAAGAAGTTCATTAAATACTAACTTGAAGTTTGCTGTGGATCATCATGCTTGCAGATCCACACCGGGGACTCAAGCCCCTTACCACATCCCCGATCCAGAAAGAATGGTCTAAATAACTACATAGAAATCCCAAGTAGGGGACATAAGACAAAGAGAATTCTTACAGCACACAGTTATGGCTTTAACAGTGAGTCACTGTAACTTCCATTCCATCAAACCCATAGCTACTCTCTGAAAAACGTTTTTCAGGATTAAAATGTGACAGAGACAAAACATTTACTATAGATGAACCTAAAAGAAAGGTTGTCCATTCCAGCTTAGAAGCCAGAAAAAGCTGACTGGACCACAATCTGAGCATGAACTTCAACATGACATGGAAACATATCCATGGCCTTAGCAATCCTTGCAGCCATAATTTACTTCCACAAAAAACCATTAACTGCATAGGTGCTGAGCATCCTGGAGGATCACAGCGCAAAGTTAGGAAAAAGAAACAAACCACCAAACCCACAACAAAAAGGAATTGCTCAGTGGACTTAGCTGTGCTAAAACCAAAGGCATGCAGTATTCTTTCCCACTGCTCTTCCTCACTTGGGCTGCACTAGGTGTCTGGATGGAGAATGCAGGTCAAGTTCCGACACATTCTTCCAGCCACATCTTACCTATCCCCTAGAAACATGAGTAGGCAGTCACAGACGCCTCAAAATACCAGAAGATAACAGTATTGATTAGCTATTAATCTCACACTGAACCCTAGAGACTGAAGAGGACAGACTCTTGTAGCCAGTATTCTGCAGTCATAATCAAGGTCATGCAGACAGCTCTGGCAACAGACCAGTGTTGACCCCAAAACCTGGGTTGGTGGTATCTCACCTTTTTGCCACCTCTACTTTTCTGTCACTACTACACAGGGAAAGTGCAGAGTTCAAAAGAGAGTCCACCCACCTATACTTTTGGCTCACAGCAATACTGACCAACTCCCCGTTAAGTAACAGCTTGGGACAGCAGCTCTTTGAGCTGAGTACCTAGAAAAAGAACCCCTGGGCAGGATTCTAGTAACAAACCTTAAATCAGCAGCTGTTTCCTATACATGATAAAATAATCAAATGGGAAAGATGTGTTAGATCCTAAACCCCTTCTCACTCCATCTCCATAGAAAAAAAAAAAACCAACAAAACCAACCAAAACAAACAAAACAAACAAAAAAATAGTAAAAAGCATCCACCCAGCCAGCCACTACAAATCTTTTCACCTCTTCTCCCCAATCTCTGCCAATAAACCCAGAAGGAGGAGCGAAACTTAATGAGATAAAAACATAACTGGATTCCTTTTTGTATCATTTGCTGGTTTTATTTTTGGACTGTTTACCCACTGAGGTGACATGATCTGTAGCAACACAGCACAACCCTAAAACCCAGCACACCTCCCTGCTAACACTTGCTCTGGTGTGTCCACACTGAAGCAAAGCAACTGCTGATGGCACAGAAGCAGATCATCCACACTCAGAAAATGAAACACAATAGACAGAGTGATAAAAGAATTCTTATTCTTTAGGGTTTAGCTTGTAGCTGGCCACAAGTGCCAGAGAGACAAGGATGGGAAAGACTCTTCCCACGTACAACTGGGAGAGAGCCCGGTATTTCAATTGGGAAGATAAGTACTAGTGAGTCTAAAGGACGATGACGATTGTTTTCTATCATTTAACTTTCAGAGGACGTTTCTCAAGAGCACAAGGACTAATCAGGTCATGGTGAAACTTCACATGCTGTCAGCAAATCCTGTAGTGGCTTTGCTGAAGTTGGCTCTTCTGTAACAAAAAGTGGTGCAGCTCTTCAGCCTTCCCTTGTGGTCTCTGTCCAGTCTCTTGTTTTGCCCAGCCAAGTATTTTACAAAGCAGAACAAGGTGCTTTCATCAAATCAAAAGTCCCAGCCTAGCAACTAAATCACATTCCAAAACATATCTGGCTCACCTGGTGCAATTTCCCCCTCTGCTTCCAGTGGTTTTCAGATCATGTAGGATCACCAATGTTGGGCATGCTCCCAGCTCTACAGATGGAGTGCTACAAAGAATGGCATTTGGTTTGCTTTCTCCTGTACATACCAGTGAAGTAGGATCTTCTTATATTGAGCCACTCCAGACAGAAATATTCCAGTAACCTGATATCATAGGAGCCTAAAGGCTTATCCCTAGATGTGTGCCCAGGGTTGTCCAGCAAACACAAAACCCTTCTGTACATGAAAAACCCTTTAATACAGATTTTGCTTGCCAGTGAGCTGCAGTATGCATGCAAAACTGGGTACTACTCTGAAGTTGGAAGCAAGCACTATTTATACTGTAACAGAGAGCAAGTTTGGTCTTAACAGGAGGGATGCCAGCTTCCCAAGCTGGCATGCATGATGGTTTTTGCACACAAGAAAATAAAACTGAGGAACAGAGGGCAGAGGAGGAACTGTAGTCCGCACACCTTCTGTCTGTCTGTATCATGGGTGCAAAATCATCCATAAACAGTAAAGATGTCCCTATTAAGCAATAATACTATCCTGATCAAACAGTGGTTAAGACAGTTAAATATTTTTAGAATTCCATTACTCTGCTACAATTCACTAGGATGCTAAAGGTCCTCCTAACTAAATGGACCCTACACTGTAGATCTGCAGCCCTTATCACAATGAAGGAATAATTGTCGAGGACTCTTTTAAGTTGTGGGAGAAAAGTCTACTGAAAAGCAGTTTTTAACGTGATTGCACCAACTCATGGAGATTAAATAAAAGGGTGAAAGTAAAAAGAAAACACCTAAAATGTCATATCAGTGCTTTGCCAGGATATTGTACAATTCTTCATTACATTGCCTTGAGTCTTCTGCCTATATTCTGCTGGTGACAGCTTGATTCTGCCTACGCTTATCAAAGGGATGGGTGCAAGTACAGCCATATGATGGAAAAGGGCTCCTCTATAAAAACAGCAGCTGAAGGCAGTTTGCTGCCACCAGAATGAATCCCCTGTGTTTGGGTAGGAGCCCTCATGAAAGCCCAGTTTGGGATGGAGGCTGACTTGGCTGTCCAGGTGGGTCACACAGAGCCCAACAGCCTGTGCTGAAGCATCCTTTCATCTAACCAGCCTCTCAGAAATGGATGGCAGGAGACCAGTGTGCTTGTGCCTGTGTGTGTCTGTGTGTGATCTCTGGGCTACAGGAAACTCTAAGCCTTTTACCACCTTCTTGCAGAATTCACTCCATGACTCCAGCACATGGAATTCACAGGAAGTTTTTTGTGATTCACGCTGAAATTTTTCCTTGCTGAGTTTTTACCCCTTTGAACATCTTAAAATAATTCTTTTTTTTGTCTTAATATTTTACACCCTTCAAATACTTGTAGATTGTTATCATATGTCTTAGTCATCATTTAGTCCAAACTGTACATATTAAAATCTTGTAATCTTTGCTCATATTTCAATCTCTTCAGCCTCTTAACTTCTGTTGCTCTTCTCTGAATTCTCCACTAATTTCTTGACAACTTTTTGGCAACAGAGTGGCCAGAATAATAGTGTCATGGACACCTTACGGCTGTACAGAGATAAAGAGGGAAACTTGTGCAACACCAAAATGACATAAGCTCTTCCCCAAAAAAACAACAAATATGTCTATGTTGTGCAGGATCACTTATTATCAGTGGCTGCATCATGAAATGTTCTGAAATACAGGAACAAATATTAACCTAAAAGTAATAGTGTAGAGTTTAATGTACTTAAGACTCTGTTTAATTAATCTTCATGTCATCTGGCAGGAAAGTAACGTGCAACAGTATTAACCTGTGACACTGGAAAGCAAATGACTGAAGTCTCAAAGGACAGGCAGGACTCATCAAGAAAGAGGCCACACCAGAACAAAGAATCCAAACAGCTTCTTTACCAGAAACCAAACTAAGAAGCAAGTTAGAATCAAAAGGTAAAGGAGACAAAACAAGGTTTAAAACATACAATCTTTTCAAATAAATAGACCTCTTAACTCTGGAAAATTCTGACATGCAAAATCTCTACAAAATCAGGCAAAGCACAGCAGCTTTTTGTGTTGTGTATTGGACAGCAGAAAAATATTTCTTCAGATAAATCCAACCAAGCATGGGTCTAAGATGTGTATAATTGAACTATTATCTACCTGAAAGTTAGGTACCTAACTGAAGCCCCCATAATAATCTCCAGAGTGCCATTAATCCCATCCAAAAACTGTAATATATTTAGGATGAATAGCTCTCTAGAGGTATTTCTCCTCTCCATTGATAACAGAGAGGACTAAACAGCTGTTTCAGCTTTAGTCATCCTAAAGGAAAATGCAGGCAAGTAGCCTTTTTGCAAACATCATCTTTAAATGCTGGTCTCTAAAGGAATTCATGTAAGCAATTAGATAGTGCAGGCACTTTAAATATTATCTTCTCTAGGATTTTCCAATTATTTGGTATTACAGCCAAAAAGAAATCAAATAAAAGAAAAAAACTACAGATTCAGTCAGATGCCCTCCCATCTTCTCAGGTTCTAAACCAAGGACTACTGAATATCTGCTTGTATGGAAGATTTCCTTCCAAACAAGCCTGAAAACTTTGGTGGTAATGTGGCAGGTTCAGTTAGAAAGGAATCTGTCATTGCCCTAAGATGTAGGATTCCAATGCTCTGAAATAGCTATTAAATAACTGAAGTTTGGGAAGAGCATTCAACCTTCCTCTGGTTCACAACAGGCTGAAACGGCAAAGGAGCATGAACAAAGTCAATAGAGAAGACATACACAAAGCTGGGAGTGAAACTGGACAAAATCTATAATTTTAGAGAACAATTATAGGGAACCATATGGTTGCAATGGCACTGATCTGCAAAACTTCCAAAAATGCTACCAAGTAAGGAAAATTATGCACAAGGAAAATTGAGAAAAGGACAGCAAGTCTATTAAGACATGGCTGACATAAGAGAATGCAAAACCTTGCCATAAGAACTTGCAAGCTAAGAAGAACAAATTGTTAAAAAAGAAGACAACACAGAGGTGGGGAAAATTAAAAAGAAAAAAAAAAAAAGAAACCAGAAGTATAGGAAAAGAAATACAGTATGTTGACACTATAAACCAAATTTTAAGGCAATAAATTGAGATTACAGTGCAATTAAGTAGCTTTTAAGTGAGGCCAGGATAGTCTCTTGGACATTCCAGTTCCACAAATGCCAGAGATAACTGCTTCACACATGGATACATTAATGATATTTTACTTCTTTGATGACAGGAAATGCTATTAAAAACAAGCAGACATTCACCTCATACAAAAGGAGGAAGATTTTGTAGCACCAACTTGCTAACCTACTGGAATGTCTTTTAACAAGGGCAAAAATGGGCAGCTAAATCTAAACAACAGCAACTTTTTCAGGGCATCCAAAGAGAAGGTGAATAACACAGAAAATAGATTGCTAGAAGGGGAAAGAAAAAAAAGGAGGATAAAATATCTCCCATGTCCATGTAGTAACTCAAGATGTTTGATGGATAGAAAAATAAACTAGAAATCTGAGCATATAATCAGACTGTGACTTAATTAGCACGACAGAAATCTGAATGGCTAACTTGCATGACCACTATATGTATATGTATATATAAAAAGGCTATATAGAACCCTGTGAGAAAGATATGGAAGAGGAAAGAAATGGAGTGTTGCCTTGAAAAATAGACTATACAAGCATGATCTGAGATCCAGAATGTATCAAGTGTCAAACCTAAAAGAAGTAGTGATTAAAAAAGCTAGTGATTAAAGGCAAAATAAAGCAGCTCCACCATGATGGGGGAGAAAATAAACCAAAACCAAACCAGAATTAGTGAAGTAAGCCAAAGTGTTTGCATGGAAGAGTTGGTGGTGATGGGGATTAATTATACATATTCTATGAAGAAAAGAATACAGCAGATTACATCTTTCTTGCATCTTCTTGCAGTGCAACTGAGACCTTTTTGTTGCTGTTGTTTTTAAATGCATAAAGATCAAAGGGACATTTCTTCTAGGCTGGGCTCTAGCCTGCATGGATGGAACAGTTTAAGAGATTGAAAGTGCAAAACAGAGTCATGAATTTCAGAATTCTTGAGAAAAGAAAGTGGGCAAAAAAGCAAAATAAAATCAATGGACTTCTAGAATATAGATCTCAATGATTCTGGAGTACTAGAAGGTAAAACCCCCTGGAAGAGTCTACAGTAAAAAGAAGTTGAAGAAGCATAACTGTAACTGTTCTTCCAAGAAATAATAAATATCATAAACACAATCTCAGTAAAGAGATAATAACTGTAGAAGCATAGAATGGTTTGTGTTGGAAGGGACCTTAAAGATCATCTAGTTCCAACATCTGTACTGCTACCAAGAAAAAAAAAAGCCTGAAGAAAGCAGAAGTATACCAGAATAAGTATACAAACTGCACCAATATGTAGAGCCAAAGTCTTAATGGTCAGAAGTTAAGAAGGTATATCAAGAGTAACAAGAAGCAATTCTATCAGAACGTTTAGTTATATGAGAGAAAACGTGAGTCTCTTAAACAATGGAGAGGAAGATCAACTGACAGATGATGTGAGTAGGCTGAAATACTTAACACCTTTTTTTGTACCATCTTTCATTCAAAATTTCAAGTGGAGAGACATGGATAATTCACTCACAAAGGGCGGGGGGCGGTTTGGTCTTACTCTAGAAGAAAGAGCAAATGGATTAGAGAGTACTTAGCTAAGTTAGGTATTTTCAGAGTCATTTCATCCTGGTATCCTTAAAGAACTGTCTGAAACAGATTTTGAGACTCTGTACAAGAGAAGACTCAAGAATAAACCTAGTGCCTACTATGAAAAATCAGAGAAAGAAAAAAGGGAATTCTAGGCAAAATTCCCAGAAAAACAATGAATCAAACTAGCTTATAACCACCTAAATATAGAAGATAGGAGCAATCAACTTCAGTTTAAATCATGTCAAAACAGCCCAATTCCCTTCTGCAACAGGACAAGAAACCAAATGTCACGTACTTTTCTTTTGGCCTCTGACAATCTTGTTATATTCTAAAGCTAGGAACAAAACAACCATAGTCATTTTATCACAAAAATGCAAATCTACTGGGATAAGGGAATCCACATAGTAATTACCAGAATACAAGACTACATCAACTGGGTTTCTGCCCTGAGTTTTGTTCTCTTTTACTTTTTCATTAATAACATAAATGATGGAATAGAAAACCTGTTTATTGCACTTGCAGACAACATGAACCTTAGAGGGCACTGAATGACAAAGTAAAATTCAAATTACCTTGGTGAATAAAAATTTCTCCTGAGGCACTGGATGCTTCTAGATGGATATTCAACAGAACTATGGGCCTAAAGTAATGTACCTTCTTGACCTCAGTCAGGCATTTGACACTGTCTCCCACAGCATCCTGGTGGGCAAATTGAGGCAGTGTGGCCTGGAGGGCAGAGTAGTGAGGTGGGTTGAGAGCTGGTTGAAGGGAAGAAGCCAGCGAGTTGTCATTAATGGGGCCGAGTCTGGCTGGAGGCCTGTAACTAGTGGAGTCCCTCAGGGGTCAGTACTGGGACCAGTACTGTTCAATGTATTCATTGATGACCTGGATGAGGGAAGAGAGTGCACAGGCAGCAGGTCTGGTGATGACACAAAGCTGGGAGGGGTGGTGACACCCCAGAAGGTTGTGCTGCCATTCAACAAGATTTAGACAGGCTGGAGAGCTGGGCAGGGAGAAATTTAGTAAGGAGAAGTGTAGGGTCTTGCATCTGGGGAGAAACAACCCCAGGTACCAGTATAGGTTGGAGACTGGACTGTTGGAGAACAGTGCAGGTGAGAGGCACCTGGGGGTCCTGGTAGA
>VXBZ01006148.1:341229-362414 GCA_013399135.1 Heliornis fulica
CTGGAACAGGCTGCCCAGAGAGGTTGTGGAGTCTCCTTCTCTGGAAACATTCAAGATCAATCTGGGTGTGTTCCTGTATGATCTAATCTAGGTGATCCTGCTCAAGCAGGGGGTTGGACTAGATGATCTTTTGAGGTTCCTTCCAACTCCTGACATTCTGTGATACCTGGGCAGAAATCATGACACAAATATAAGATGAGAATAACTGAGCAGGTAGCAGCTTTTTTCAGAAAAGGACCCAGCATTACTGGGAATTATAAGCTTGATGTAAGTTTGCAATATATTGGTGAAGCAAGGAGTCAATTCTTTTGGGGGTTGTAAAACAGACATGCAGTCCCAAGTACACAAGAAGTAATCTTTCAGCTACACTCAGTTTGTGGAAGTTTCAACATCTAACGTGAAACTAAGGGTGGTGCTTTCCAAGATGTGAAGCAGCTGAAGAATATCCAGAAAAAAAACATGAATGATCATAAATGGAGATAACATAAAAAGTGTGGAAAAACTGCAAAAATTACGACGCTACTGAGATTTCCAACATATACAAGGCTACTGCAAAAGGAATGGGGTTAATTGCCAAAAAATAATGGAAGAGAATTGTATCAATAAAGATTCAGGTTAAGCTAAATGAAAATATTTTTGAGAGAACAATGACATCTAGAATAGATCAGTTGAACTGAGTTGTTTCTGACAATAACTTCTCAGGAATAACAAAAAATAAAGTTTGTCTCCTTTTGGACAGAGAAAAGGCCTACCTTAGGCCTTTTTCAGAGGTTCTACGACTGTTAAAATCTTTGACAAGCATTAAAGGAAAATCCCACAGAAGAGATGAAGACAGTTAAAAAGCACTGCGAAATGATCATGTATTTTTCAGAATATAAAGTTTCAGCACAGAAAGGGACTGTCTTTGTGCTTAGATTTCAGCAAGGTCTGTGTTTATAGTAATCTAGGCCAGAAGTAAGTGAGGGTGTCTCTTAATAGTCCTTCAAGATAGCCTTATTACACCAGGACCATCAATCTTTTGGGTTCAGTATGCATTAGAGGCTTACAAATAAATCCATTGAGTCCAGAGACTAAAGGAGCATCTTTAGAAGTCAGTACCTGCTAGGCCTTTCAACTGGTCTGACAGCAGCAACAAGTCACAGCAAAGTGGCAGCAGCAAATATAACAATTTTTGTCATCTGCTCACTATCCAGGAAAGAACAAGGAATTAAAGCTAGGAAACACCTTGAAAGAAGCAGTAAATGTAGAATGCTGGAACTCAGCTGCACCCAGGCCACAGTATTCAAGGATGAATTTGTTAAAAACATGTTTATCAAGGCTGGGTTACTGTATTACGAGAGAAGAAAATCTACTGAGGAGCAGCCTCAGCTGTACTTATTTTAATGTTTACAAGTTTTTCCAAAAGCATAAAAGTTTCTTACGGTACCAGCATACTGGCATTGACATCTCCCCATTCTGTAATGAACCCCAGATGTGCACATGTTGGAGGCATGTCTGTCTCTTCTTTCCTTGACCTTGATCTTCCCATTCTCCCTTCTAACACAGATTCTACCTAAACTATATATTCACACAGCTCACTGTCCACACCTCTGGCACTGATCCCTGCTTCATTTAATTCCCTCCTGCTTTCTTCACCTCCACAAAAGCACGGTCCAACGCCATCCTCTCACCCTGCTATCCCACTGACCTTCCCCGGGATCCCTGCCCCAGGGGCCTCCTCCCCAGAGGATGATGCTTCAGCAGCTGGGTTACCACCGCTGACAGAAACAAGTTACCACCTGCCACATGACTTGTCTTTTGCCTGAAGCACTGCTCAGATGATCGGGGCAATTATCTGAGGATGTTTATCATGTGGTCAGATAAGAATTTCCACACAGGCAGGGCTGGGAGCTTTGAGTTATTTCAATGGCTCGAGTACCTCAACAGATTACCCCAGTCTGTAGCAAGAATAGCAGAAAAGGACTGCAGAGAAATTATTTCCCAAATCACATTTTGTATCCCCCTCTACTCTGCCCTCGGGAGACCTCACCTGGAGTACTGTGTCCAGTTCTGGAACCCCCAACATAAGGACATGGACCAGTTGGAGAGGGTCCAGAGGAGGCCACAAAGATGACAAAGGGACTGGAGCACCTTTCCTACGAGGACAGGCTGAGAGAGTTGGGGCTGTTCAGCCTGGAGAAGAGGAGGCTCCGGGGAGACCTTCTAGAGGTCTGCCAGTACCTCAAGGGGGCCTACAAGAAAGATGGGGAGAGGCTGTTCAGTAGGGCCTGTTGTGACAGGACAAGGGGTGATGGTTTGAAAATAGAGGGAGATTTAGATTGGATATTAGAAAAAAGTTCTTTACTGTAAGAGTTGTGGAGCACTGGAACAGGTTGCCCAGAGAGGTGGTGGATGCCCCATCCCTGGAGACATTCAAGGCCAGGTTGGATGAGGCCCTGAGCAACGTGATCTAGTTGGGGGTTTCCCTGCTTCTTGCAGGGGGGTTGGACTAGATGACCTCTAGGAGTCGCTTCTAACCCTAATCATTCTATGATTCTATGATTCTATGATCTTTTTGGCTCCCCAGAAGACTGGTACCTCAGCTGGTCCAATGCACAAGCAGCTCCTGTTCCCTGGCTGTAACTCCAGCTACTATGCCGGCTGGCAGATCTCCTTAAGCTCAGGATCTCACTTGGAGGCATAAAGCCTCTGCTCCTGCTAAGCATTACGATCTCTCAGATTCCCAGGATCACAAGCAGATGATGCAGCTGGCCAACAGGCTGGTCCAATGCATCTGGAAGAGAGATGCTCAGTGGAGCTCAGAGGAGATGTCACCACACTGCATTTACCGACGTGTGAGTCGCAAACACCGTGGCTGAAAAGGGTAATGTGGAGAGAGACCAAGTGCAGATCTGAAAGGCATTCACCTAAAACAATGAGAAGGTTCTTCCCATCAATTAAATTCCACCTGCTTGCCAGGGAGTTATAAAATATCGATCCTATCTAAAGATAGGTAAATTGAGGCAACAGATAATCACCATAATAACTTGCTTCAGGAAACACAGAAGTTTGCACATTTTCTCCAATCACTACAGCAGGCATAGGTAAAAAGGCCTGTGTGGCAGAGCTGCTCGGGAAATGAGAACAAGGTTCAGTTTTAACATTTTCTCAAGAAAAAGAACCAGTGCCCAAACTCATTATTCAAACACTTCTTATGAATTCAGACTCTTCCCAAATGCACTACTTGTAAACACAGGCAAAAGTGTAGGAGTTAACACATATAGAAACTAGTTTGTATACTTCTGTGATGACTGTGCCTAACCCTCAAGCCACGAGAATTCTGCTAACGACCGGACACACATGTCCACCAGATAACAAAGCGGAGATGCGAGGAAACAAATTCATGCCACAGTGATTCATGTTTCTGACTCCGTCTAGTTGCTCAGTGCTGTTTCTACATTACTTAAAGCCTCAAATATCCAAACATCTTCCCTCACATGTACACACAAAACTTCAGAAAAATTGAGCCATTTCCTTTCATGTGTCAATCAAACTGTAGATTGTGTAATATCTGCTGCAAAGTAACACGGGCCAAGAGCTTATTTAAAAAAAAGAACTTTCACATAACTGCATCAAACAACAGAACTCTTACTGAGTAGAAATCCTATACCTACATTGTTCAAAGACTTGGCCAATTATCCCATGACAGAGTAAGGTAGGAACTTCCTCCATGAATAGGTTTTTCCATACTTGTTCATGAGAAGGCTCTCCTTACCTACCTCAGAAGTTTTTGATACTTACAGGAGCAGAGATGACTGAACTGTATGAACAACCTTCTTGACTTTTTCAACAGTTCCTGTCTTTCTACATACCTGTATTTTTTATTTCCATGTGCATACCAGGCAATGCAATTATACAAATTTTTAAAATAACATTTTTGGCAGAAATGTCACACCAGTTACCTGGAATTTCTAAGTTTGTCTAGACCCAAGAGCCTTCTGGCCAACATTTAAAAAACTAACATCAAAATTGCTCTTCTAAATCCATATGCTACATGAAGTTGTCTGCATCCACCTGCTTCGGCAGGGTTTTCTGGGCATTTAAACGCTCTGTAAAAAGTCACTACTTATTTAGATGCACAAATATGATATCAGGCAAGTAAGATGAGAAATCAGTCTTTCTAAAGCTTAAGTCTTGACAGTTTCAGGATGTATTTTTCTGTCTTCAGGTCATACAGAAAAAAAAAAAAACTGCATGCAGTTAGCATACCAGAACAAACACCTCCTCATTGAGGCTAGCAGGAGACCACCTCCAATGAAGCTTCCAAGTTGATTGCTTACTTTCTCTGCTGGCCTGAAAGAGCTAGAACCTACAGATATTTTTGAAATCCATCCTTATGCAGAGGGTTTTCACTGTGCAAATCCAATGTTATTCAACATGGTGATTGTATCTCACAATCACTTTGTCAATTATGAACTTTATGAATTAATAGCATTTTAATCTTATATGTGTACTTAGGAAAGAAGTCAAATTAAACAAATGTAATATGAGTAAGGCTGGCAAGCTTCCTATAAACCATTCTTTGGGGCACAACCTCAACACACAATTGTGATCTCTTATTTTCACACCGTGCATATAGTCTTCTTGAAGGGAAAATCAGTTTCTCCCAAGGTAGTGTGTCATTTCTATGCTCCCACAATGTTCTGTTCCACCATCACAAAAACCCCAAACCAAACTAAAAAACCACCCTTCTTTCTGATCTTTCAACTAACCCTGCATCAGAGCAGTCAAATTTAAGTAAGCTGCTAGCTGCCAAGTAGAAACAGAACTTCTGAATACACTTGTTTTTCTGGTAATAATTCTAAAAGTCATTCCCCAATATTAGACCTTATGCATGTATAAATTGACTGTAGCAGCTGTCTTGAATATCTGTGGACCCTCCAACAATTGCACAGGAAAGCAGTGGTGTCCAAGGAGAGGTAGGGCAACCTGTACTCTGTCAAGAACAGGGCAGTAGTTGGTGTTATGATATGCTGCTCAGAGAAAAGAAGCTATTGAAATTTGTTTTGCTCTGGATCCCCAGTACAGAATGAATTGCTTCAGACAGTTTATTTACCTCTAAGCCAAATCTGCATGGAGACATTGAGAAAGTTAAGGAAAATCAACTAAAGATCTTACACCAATCTGGATACATTTAATTCTCTTGAAGCTCTGAGTAGATGCTCTAATTCAGCAGCAGAGCTCCCTGTAGCTCCTTATTCAGTTAAGCTACATTGGTCTAAGACTAATTTACTGCTGAATTAAAGCAGTCCCACGAGGATTCAGCACAACTCACTTTTGCGTACTGACTTCATGCATTTAGCTGATTTGCCTCAGCTCTTCCCGAGATCCCCCAGCCTCAAGTTTTCAGTCTATAGCTGAAGCTGTGTCATTTCTGATGTTGTAAACATAGAACCAAGTTTTTCTTCAACATCTTCAATCCAGAACACCAAAAAAAAAAAAAAAAAAAACCAGCAAGGCCTTGTATTGCTTAACTGCCTCCTGCTCCAAGGTGGAAATTCAGTGGGTTTGGAGATTACCATTAACTTGCTCCTACTCTCAACTCTTCCAGTCTTGGAAATTGGCATGTTAACATACAGGAAACAAGTAGAAACAGGCAGTGAAAAAACCAAGAGGGTACTAACCCCAAAGTAGGAGTTGAACTGTCACATCACCTTCTTTAGGTACTTCAAATCGTGTCAAAACTGTATCGACTGAGAGTGTTTTCTCATCATGATTTAGAAATGGCAATCGTATCACTATGCATTACCATTGCAACCACTGCCTGTTCTGGTATCTCAGCACTTTCTGAGGTATCAGAACTATCAGTTCAATGCTGATTCAATTCAATGCTAATCCTAAACTGGCATTGGTAGTTCTCAAAATATTCTAATAAAGTTATCTATAGAAAACATCAATAATTTTTAAAGCAAATTAGTTGCTTCCTTCTTCCACTCCTCCTGAGTGGGAGCTCAGACTACCATTTTATTGAGGTCAAAATTTAAAGCACTTCTCATACTATCAACACTTAGGAGAAGCAAAGGTGTCCTTGTTCCATCCAGGGTCATTAAAACTGACCTGGACACTGGCAGCAACTGGGCAATGCTTTGCTTTGGCCTTACTCCATGGATATTCAGCTTTCAGTTACACCTGGCATGCATTCACACAGACACACTTAAGCACAGGCACATGCAGAGGATACCCAAGGTACCTCAGAAAATTAAGTTCCCGCATTAAGTCCACTGACTGAGCTATCTGAATGGCAAGGTAGAGTTAGAGGTCCTACTGTATCGCAGCTGGCTGAAAGGGGTGTTCAGAGGAATACACAATATATTTAATACCTGATGTTTTCTTTCCCCAAAATAAATTCATTCGTTATTAACAACTGTCACATCATCACTGAAGCCAGGTGCCACCAAATTAAATAAGTGGGTAGTATGCAACATGGGATGTGCTGGAGCATGGACTTTTTAAACTCACATTTTTAATTCTAGATGTTTTTAAACCAGAATATTTAATTTGCATAGGACTATCAAGCAAGAACTTTTTAATATTTTGATGTATTTTATTACTCAAAATAATAACAATAATAAGTATGCAAATGAAACTAAAGCCCTCTGGTCAATATTTTCACTGATTTGCTGGAGAGAAGGACCCCTAGTGTCCAGCTGGATTTTAACCAGGCTGGGGTCTGGTGACTACACAACATCCAGGATGAAAAATATCTTTGCTTGTAAAATATTCCCTGCAAACACTTCCCATCCCTCATATTTGGAAACCGACTGATTAAAAGAAAAAGATACACGTATACAGTTCTGCTTTCTTAAACTAATTATTTCAAAATATTATCGAGGTATCATGTGATTATCTGGACTCTGAGGATTCATCATTACTGATGAACAGGAATGTGCCTTGGCACAATAGTTTCAGTGGCTGATTATGCATTGCAGACACCTATAGATAAACATCTCTATTTCTAAAAAATGAGCACTGTCTCCGAGAGCAGTTTCTGATGAGGTTTTAAAAGCAGCATCAAAAAAAATGTAATGCTAGAAGGATGAGGCTGCCCAGCCCTGTCATATAGTAGCATTGCTTTCTAAGAGGAAAAAAAATAAAAATCTGCACCATTCCTTATGATCAGGGTTTTACCCATTTATTTGGCTAATCATTCAAATGGCTAAACAGACCTCTAATTTGAAAATAAAAACCGATTGATGCAATCACAAACAAGTTCTGAAATTGTGATTTATAAAAAAGAGGGGAAATCTTGTTCTAAGCCAAAACACACACACAGTTACCTTTTTCTAATCAGAGCATTCATTTCTCCTCATTATGATCTCACAAGCACATTAAAATCTTATTAACATTAATTACTTCTGAGCGTCTATGCATGAGCAGCGACAGGCTTGCGTGCGCGCGTGTGTGTGTCTATGTGTGTGTGTCTCTGGATCATATCTACATTTATATACCTTGCTGCACTTTGCTTATAAAACATGTGAAAATATTGCTGCTAACACCAATTAGCTAATTTCACACACACAGATAGTAAGCTGCTGTCTCGCTGCACAGCTTATTATAGACCAGCAGACAGATGGACAGACAAACAGACGCAAAAAGCATCACGGCTCCTCCTAAATGCAAGATCTGAAATGCCTGGCACCCCCAGGAGTGCGAGTTTTATCCTCGTAAGTCTGAGGGAACAAAATGACATAAATAAAAAAAAATAGATAATAAAAAAAAAAAATACAAGACAGCCAAATATCCCATTTTCTACACAGATGGGTTCAATGATGAAGTGATAGAGACAAAGAAAAAACTGGCAGGCAGACAAGCAGCAGGCGCACAGAGAGATAGACGGAGACAGATAAACAAAGCAACAGAGGAAGAGATGAAAGCGTATTCAGATATGTGAATTTGGGCTAAGCAATATCAACTTTATCCCACCAGTAAGAGGAGGAAAAAAAAAACGTCAGAGCCAAGAGTCACAATAGGTCTGACTTCACAAGCAAAATAAAATCTTGACTCTCTACAAAACTATTTATGGATTCTCTTTACGCTGAGCGCGCTACACGCGGCACTGCTGCTAGTGAGACACGACCCCACCACAAACTCCAGAACAAACACAGGCATCCACACAGTCACTGCTGTTGAGCTGCACCTTCCTCTATGTTCTTCACCCATTGTTTCTACCTCATTTAGATTCACCTCTATCTTACCTCTAAATCCCATCCTCCTGCACACTTCCCTCTGCCAGGGGTTAAGATATAAACAACAAACCCATCAGCATCCCTCATCATGCCAAACCATGTTTCTCCATCGCCAAGTGATTAGTCTCCCAACTGCAAACCTTTCAGTCCTTTGCACAACCCAGACACCTGCTCGTCATTTTCCTCTCTACCCAAATTCCTACCTGCACTCATCGGAGAACTAACTGCAGCCCTTGGTTGGAATGAAAACCTCCACTGACATCAGCAAGATGCAAAGTTTAGAAGCATCAAAATTTGCCTTTCAGAACTACTACCCTTTGTTTTGCGTCTGTAAGGCTCTGATGATGTCATCAGGCAGAACACGACAAGGAGGTAAAGGATTAAAGCTTCAGAATACAGTTTTCTGGAGAACTTTCCAAGGGACAGGAAAGGTGGCCTTATTAGGAAATGTTTTTAATTCATTTCTCATAGAAACACGAGTGTTTGTCTTTTCTGCTCACTCCTCTCAGATGAAATAAACGTGTCAATAGTCAGTTTTACCTTCAGCCTTTTTCACCTCAAGATTTCTGAGCTCTTCGCAAAACAGTCATTAAACTTCAAGGCATGAAGAAATGTCATCATTCCAACAACCCACATCAGTAAGAAGGTCTGCAGAAGACCCAAAAAATTCTCTTATTGACATTTCTCACATATTCTCTTCTTACACATGCTCTAAGGTCATTACAGTACCTGAGTAAAAAAATAAAAAATAAATAAAAGTAACTCAGTGTTTGAAGTCAGTATTTAGGAAGCTTGACTTTTATCTCACTCATGACCCTCTCTTGCTGATGTTCATCCAGAAGGGCCTACTCCCACACCAGCTCAGCACAGCTGCTGAGAACTACCATGAATGCAGTCAAGCAACTTGGGACACCATCCCACGTACTTCAAATATTCAAATTAGTTATGGAGCATTCACAGTAAATCCAGTGATCCCAGGAAGCTCTGGAGCTCCTGAGCATGGACATTATTCCATTTGTATTACACGCAAGAGGTGAAATTTGGTGCACCTTGACTGAATGCTGCCCAGCTCTATTTTACTGTGCACACACAGAAGATGTCACACTGCAGAGATGGCACAATAGCATATGGCCCTTCTGCCACGAGTACAGGAGCGAGAACATACTCAACACCACTCCACTTGCTCAGTTTACAGTGCTTCTTTTGCTAAGGTTAACTATACAGGTGTTGAGAGCAAAGATAAAGTAAAATCTTTATTCAAAAAGCAACAAGCAATAAAGATTTGAAGCTTTATAGTTTTATGCATAGGACAAAGTGGACTGTTGTCTGCATATTTCCTAAAAAATAGAGCATGGACCTTTAAAGTCTGTCTTGAATCGTGCAGAATTACTTCCTTCCTGGCTCTTCCTCAAAGAACTACTCTGAAAGGAAGCAAGATTCTCTCTGACAAAGGAAGAAGCCTCACCAATGCTGGCTAACAGCGGTTCACCCAGAAGTTCAGCCCATTTACCCAGGCTTCCCAGAAAGCTTGGAGAAATGTCTGGCCAGTCATTCTTCCAGATTCCAAGCTCTCAACTGTGCTCTCACCATACTGATCTCAAGGCACTTTTGAAACTTTGGAAAACAGGAGGGCCAAGAAGAATTTCTCCTTAAATACATCGGTGACCTCCAACAAAGGCAAAGGAAGGGCCACAAAGACGTGAGTTTAATAAAATGATTAAGAATATAAAGCACTCCTTTGGAGTTCTGAAGACTCCATGTGCCCTAATTATAGACAGCAAAGTTGTAACTTTGTAAATTAAAAAAAAAAAAAAATCCAGAAGCTCATTTAAATAAATGTGTAAGTTGAGATGCTTAATGAGAGGAAAAAAGCTGCCAGTTTTTATTACTACTATAGCATGTAGAAGCGACTGTGTAATAGAGAACCTGTGTAGAACTGCTCTGTGTTTGAGTTTAGCAGGTAAAGTGTACAGAATCATAGAATCATAGAATTTTAAGTTTGGAAATGACCCCTAAGATCATCTGGTCCAACCATTAACATATATATATGCATACAAGCATTCTAAAAACTAAGAGGACTCAAATAAAATTGACATGATGATCTCTTGTAGGACCAATGCTCAACAGCAGAGACATCAATCTATGGAACAGGTCATAATGTATCTGTGAAAGGAGAACAGGGAAAAAAAACTCTAGTTAGGCAGTATAGAGGGCGAAAATGTATCTACCAGCTTTCTTGTACAAAGCAGTTTGACTTGTCTTTCTCAGGTGGGAATTCTCCCAATAAACCTGGTCTTTTCATCTACTCTGTTCATATATTTCACTACTGTATTATGTCTACCAAAACTTACAGCAGGCTGAGACAGTATGGGAGTACTTAAGAGGTGCACTTGGCATCCAGACCAGCCTTGTGATCCAAAACACTTTGTGTCCTTTTGGAGGTTAATAAACTGAGGTTTTACTGACTCCATCCTGGCTTTCATAAGCTTCTCGGGGATTACCAAAACTGGAGACTGCATATGAAAAAGCTGGTTCATCCATTTCCTAGAAGAGACATTCATCCAGTTTGCCCTTCAATCTTGAAATGTGAGACATGACTGAGGAGTGTTCTTTGTTATAGAGTCTCACAACTATATCCAGTGATGGTAAGTCCATATGTCTCTGATAAAGGGAAAATCTTATTGTGCATTCCAGCCTCTTCTTTTGTAAACATACTACTCTAGATGAATTTGGCTCTCAAAGAAGGAAGTATTAATTGTGCTGGCTAATAAAACTTTCTGTTGCTGTCCTTCCAATCTGATCTTCTAAGCATCAACAGACGTTAAAACTGGCTCTCAGGAACTGGAAAGATATAAGAAAGCCACTCAAACCCAAAACTTGTTTGCAAGTTTTCAAGAACTGAGATCTGAATCTCCTCTCAAGTAATAAAAAGTTAAATGCAGGTATTCATTCATTTCAGGTTGAATGTACAAGCAATTCAAGTCCTTCTACTGTTCACTCTCTGACGGATGTCTCAGCAGCAACACATCTGTGCTCTGCCCAAATCCAGTATTTGCAAGCTCCCATTACTGCCCACATGTGCTTTGTCTCCACTGACAGCTTAAGCAGACAAGTAACAATCCTCTTTAAATGCTTGTGTCCAAAGAACCCTTAGGGGCTATTTTCTCTTTTACATACTGCAGATCCCTTCGAGTTTAACAGCAGTTGCACGTACATGCTACTACACATGCAAGAAGTCTAGAACAACGTTAACTATTTGTCTTTACTTGTGATGGGGAGTTTTGGTGATCCTTTGATGCCTATTTTGTGGAGGAAGCAACACCACTATATCTTTCAAACAGGTAAAATCTTTCCCCCTGATTATTATTGTACAGAAAGAGGTGACAGACTGGTCCAGTTTTCACACACCCACCTCTTGGATAAATCTAACACCGGAGCTCAACAGCCCATATTCAGCTGTAGGAAAGCAAACTGGGAAAAAATAAACCCAAACCACATTGTTGCTTACATGTCTTGGAACTTAACTGAATTAAGAGAGAAGTTACAAATAATGAGCAAAGGAGACACCAAAAGAATTACATTTTTAATTCTGCTATTAAAAGTAAAACTTTGTTCACATGTTGACATGTTAAACGTGTTTTGTCTTATTTTTCCATTATTGTAGCATCTTTTTATTTCTACTTTCAGAATCAGGTAAGACTTTAACAGCAAACAAGTTGCATATGTGTTAAAATACCACATTGGTGTAAATAAAGCCTAATGGTCTTTAGTATGGCCAAGAATCATCTAAGCTTCTTTTGTCTATAGAGTATGGTCTTTACTTTTCCAAATCCTATATGCATGTGCCATACACTGAGCAAGGAAGGAAGGCACCACTTCCTCTTTTTCTCTGTGCCTCGATTGTTCATGATTAAAAAAATGGAAATAATAATGTTGATTCAGCTATTGGAGTTAAGCAAAACTAAATTAACCGCTTTCGTTAACTGCTGACAGATATTTGAATAAGTTTCTTCAGAAATGCAAAGTGCTATTTATTCCTATCAGCAGCTATCTATGGCTCAACTGTCCTGGAACCTTTTGTGAGCATTCCCTTCTCCATCTGAACTCAGCTGATAACTGCTCCCTGTTTTGAAGTATGTGTGTCATCCTTTAGATAAAAAAAAAACTAGGAAAAGTCTTAAGACACAACTGGCACTTTTTTTTTGGATGGGGGGGAGAGGTGAGGGTAATGAGAACAAAACATACAAAACCAAAAAAAATGACACAAGGTCTGAGGATTAAACCTTTGCAGATGAGCAGCAACAACAACAAAAAGGGCATTTTTTGGATGTTAAACTCTTTGCAGGCTTTGCCTGGGCATTATGAGAATAATCACCAACACCTCCTGAAGGCAAGGCTTTTCATCAACTTTCAAGGAGAGATCTGGTAAGAATCTTATTAATACATCTATGTACGCTGCCACAAGGGAGACACTATCTAACACAGCAAAAATGAGGTCAAATTCTGCAGCACTGTCCTAAAGAAAACTGTCTCCTGGTCACAAATCACTTCTGGAGTACCATGCATCATCTTTACAGCTCCAGCTGTATGCCAGCTGCAGCCAGTAGGCTAGAAATACAACGCTAAATTCAATTCTTGGTTCAATGCTGATTCTCTTCAGTTTTGTGGCATTGGCCCACTTCTGTACAAATGTAACTTTGGGCAAATTATGACCCATAAACATTCCAGCAGAGACACAGACACTCTGAAATTTCATGTGGAACTTCTTATCCCAAGAGCACAGTCCTCCAAAGATGATTATTGCATGATGATTATTCCAGCTCACTGCTCATAAGGGAAAAGGAAAGGGCTGTGGCCTCATCCCACCCCACTCTGGTCCTTGTCATACAGAATCCTACTACTAAATTTTTCTCCCTCTCCTGCCACTGGGTCCACGTTAGCCCCTCTTTTTTGCATGAAGTTCAGTCTTTTTGTCCTCATTTTCTTTGAACAGCTCTGCCCCCTGCCTGCGTCTCAGCTTTTATTTCTTCTAGCTACTCACATTCTTCCCAAATCTCCCTCCTAAATGCTCCATTTGTATCCTTCTACCACACTGAAGCCAATGTTCCACAGTAACATTACTCAAGCAGATTTTAATAACTCTCTAAAACAGCTTACAGTCAACTAAACTGTGTTCCTGCACAACCCATCTGTACCAGAAAATTCCAGAAAAGTTCATTTTAGCTCACTTCCTGCCTTCTTGTTTCCCATTTTTTTCACCTGAAAAGTCGTGGAATTAAAATTAAATTAAAATTCATAGCAGATTACATTCTCATGGGGTAGGATACAGATGTGATCTAGACAAGAGGGCTTTCACCCCACCATAGAGACAGCTTTAAACTGAGCTAGCTGAGTTATTAATAGCAGTTTGGTCAAGACAGTCTAGGGCTG
Organism: Heliornis fulica; assembly: GCA_013399135.1. Classification (NCBI taxonomy): domain Eukaryota; kingdom Metazoa; phylum Chordata; class Aves; order Gruiformes; family Heliornithidae; genus Heliornis; species Heliornis fulica. The sequence goes on from VXBZ01006148.1 coordinate 354,885, forward strand.
AATGCAGTAAAAATATGCAGCTCAAAATTTATGCAAGATTCACCTGAGACCCAACATCATACATTCTGCATGATCAGGGCAAAACAGTTATTGCCATCTAAGCTAACTAGCTAAATCCTGAACCCTAATCTCTGTCAGGTAGAAACTTCATAAAAAAAAAAAAAAAAAACAAGACCTCAGGTGTTAGTTCTATTGGGACATGCCAGAGAGAGACCAAAAGAATTCAAAACCTTCATTGGTAGGCTAAAGCAAACCTATTGAGAGAGAAGATTGCAATGCACTTTTGGAGTGATAACAAGGCACAAATTACAGAAGGAAAGTTTCTTACAACAATGAAATTATCTAATACAGCTATAACCAACCTCTACCGACTGCTCTCAGAAAGGGATAAACATAATTTTCCCTATCTGGAAGACACATATCTGGGGACATTGAGAAATTAAGTGACTTGCTGAAAATCACGAAGAAAACTAGAAACAAAGTGTGGATCCCACTTCCCTAATCACTGGGTTACCCTCAGTGGTACCTATGGACTTGGCATACCTCACAGTAGCAGCTGCCCTGCAATCAGGTTTTAACTTCTGACAGTGCACCACAGCTTTGTGCTGATGAAAACATTTAAGAACTCTGTACACAGGTTAAAAAACAAACTCCAACAAAATGTTGTCAAAAAAAAGTATTAAGAAAGGCTTTGAATGGGATCCCACCCCCTGTAAAAAGGGACTCGGAGATTAACAGAAAAAGAAAGTTAATTCCAGAATCCACCAATGCCTGGCACCAGGCAAAAATACTGAGCTTTCTCTTGTCCAGCACAAAGTACAGCATAGCCCAATGTACTGCAAAAGCTCAACTGGCTTTTAACCTCATTCAGGAGCAGCTGCTTTCACAGCAGTGAAATGTTTCAGACTGAGCCCGACTGACTTAGTGGATAAATGATTAGAAGTTGGTATAGCTCAGAAGGAACCAGCTCATTTGGGAAATGTCACTATCTTAAAACCACACTTTTTCTATCCAACTGGAGTAAGTTTTGAAGCTTTAAAAACTTGACCGTGGCTTGGAAAGGAAAAAACCAGCAGTACTTTTGAGAAATGCTGGAAATTACAAAACATGGCTTGGACTTCAAACAGCCTGCCCATGAGCCAGGACAGGCTGGGCCTTCGCCGTGAACCCGTGTCGCTTCTAATCACTTGTATTGGTTTAGCACTAGTGAAAGATGCCAGATTGGTAGCCCCAGGCACTGAATTCTCTATTTCTCCTCAAAGCAGGTATGGCAGGAGAGCCAGCTATCCTAGAGATACCAACCCCTGCTATGATTCCTCACATCCAGGGACCTGGTGCCAGGAGGGTGACGTGGTCTCAGCGCTATACCGGTTTCCCTATGGCTCTGCCGTGACTGCCCACACGGGGGGCCAGTTCCCCCTTGCTATTTTTCAGCAGGATGGATTCCTAAACTGCAGGGCCTATGGAAGGGAAATAACAGAGAATCATCCCACAAGCACCCTCTCAGACACTTTGAGAAATAACCAGGGATTATTTTCTTTGCATTGTACTCAAACCATCTCAAAATGAACGAATACTAGAGCGAGCGACGAGGCCAGAGAGAGTCAATGTACTGAGTACAAATGAGATTTATACGTGGCTGGAGTCACCCCAGCCAATTAGCTACCCACCAGCCTGTTTGGTTTATTGTCCCTACTGGATAAAGATTTAATAAGCAGTCACCTAGATGGGAAGCAAGAGACTTGCAGAAAGGAAACTTTTCACTGCTCTACACGGAAAACTTGAGCCCAGTCCTACAACAGCTCTGCACAGCTGATTCCCACTGATGTGTAAACGGCTGCAAGACGAGGCTCTTTATCATGACAGTCCACGTAGGTGGAAAATGTGGGACATACAGGACAATCTTTCATTATATAATTACCATGTCAGAAATCTTCCACACATTCCAAATATTCTACGGGAATTAATAAAGCTTTCCTTTTTTTTTTTTTTTCCCCCCTCCAATATTCAGCCTTATCTGGGACATAGATGTTTTTCACAGCATGAAAAGTACAAAACGCTGGATTTTAGAAACTTATCTACTGGGGAAATGTGCTGTGTAGGGAACACATTAAACAATTCAGTCTATGTTTGGAAAAGAAATACAGATTCATCACAACAAGGAAGGATGTTCAAGAGTATCCTGAAAAAACAGCCGGTATTCAAGCCAAAGGACAGGATGAAGTGGGCACAACAGTACAAAGCTGACAAGCAGATTTAACTGACAGTGACAGAAAGAATTGGAAGCTGCCAAAGCCTAAGCTACACTAGGGCTTCTTCAGATTCAACATGCACTCAAATTGAAACTAAAAGCATTGATGAGAGCATTTTTGTAAAAAAAACTCCTTGGATGGGAAAAATCCCGGAAGCAGCAGCGGCAAAATGGGAAGCACAAACTTTAGGAAATGATGGGAAAAGGGATGCCCAGCAAATATTAAAAAAAAAAAAAAAAGAAAAAAAAGAAAAAGGCTGAATTACAGGATTGGACATTTCATGACCTTTCTCAGCAGACATGCCTGATACATAAGGCTTTAACATACTTTGTCAGAAGACTTCTTTTCCTGTTAACACTGCTCGTCGCCAGGCAGCTCAAAGCCATTCATTCAGGCACAGTTTTTGCACGGCAGTGTCCCCGAGGGTGTGGCCGGTCTCCTGGGAATAGCATTTGTTAGTTTTAGAGAGCCAGCAGAGGGAGCACATTAGCAATTAAACATGGATTTCTTGTGTTTGTGCCTAAACAATGAGATTTTTTGGTTGGGTTTTTTTTGTTGCTGTTTTGTTTTTATTCTCAGCATTCCTCTCTGTCACCGATGTCTGTGACTCACTTCGTTATCAAACTGTGAGGAGTTTAGGAGCCAAAGCCATGGAGAATAACAGGTTCCACAGCCACCCCACACGGAACAACAACAGTGGATGCAGGCTTTTACCTAGTTGTCTGCCTGTCCTTCCCATATCAACCTCCATCTTACCCGCTCCTGACCTCCTGCCCACAAAATCTTGCGTTGCCACACGACGACTCCTCTCAAATTCCTGTACTGTGACCACTAACTTTCTAGCCAGAAAGAAAAGCTTACGGGTCTCTAGGGAAGAAAGAGAAATCAATAATTAACTTTGGGTCGACGGAAAGGACAACTATGAAGTCCGTAAGGCAACTTTCCCAGTCCTGCTTTTGTATCCTCAAGGATCGCACTTCCAGTGATGATTTGAGATGCAAGACATTAGCAAGCTTGCCTTTTAGTTGGAAAACAAACCATCAGTAGAATAATTTCCATGCAGTATTTACCTTAAAATCAAATGGCACACTCTACTTGCCTGCATTTTTAGCTCTACCACAGTCCCACGATAAAATTTACTATGGAAGTGTGACGTTAAGAGGTCACCTACACACATTCTGCAGCTTGCAGAATGGCACCACTTCTGTCCTGCAAAGGATTTCCCATAGCTGAACTGCAGAGGGTTAGCAACAATGCTGTAGGTTTTCCTTCTTCGCTCTAGTTTCCAACTGTTTTTAACATACACTTGTATAACCACCAATTTGATACTAGCACAAACGTCCAGGAGACCATGGTTGTGGTTCATCATTTGTACTGTCAGTTACCCCTGTGTAAGCTGGATGTAGTGTGTTATGTAGGGGTCTGTGTCAGAGAAGCACGAGGAAAGACACACAACACGAGGCACTTTTTAAGTCCTAAAGTGTTTGTACAGGGTAGGATTGGTTTCTGTGAGAATACTTCTGTCTTTCATATATGATGTTGAGGAACAGTACCTGATAACAAGTACAGCACAGGCTACAAATCTCCCTCCAGGAGGCTGACGGCACAGTCTGTCGCTGATGGGACATGACCACTTCTTGGCATGAAAGAATTTCAGCCTTTGTGCTCAATTAATCCATGACCTTTCTTCCCATAGTGCCACCTAGTGCCACCTCGGTCAGCAGCTCCCTTCTCTGCGAGGTGAACATCTGCCCCATCCAAGCATGCTGGGACTGGGACCCTCCACAGTCACATCACCAAACACCAGCTATCTGAGGAACAGTTTGCTCTTCAAACACAGCTTTATCCCATTAGCCTGACTGTCCCATTCCTACAGATTAACTATTTCAAGATATACAGTCTTCACTGTACGTGATAAAAGCTGAATTTTTTTCCCTCTTGCAAACCTCTGGGATGTGTACCAACATGCTCCTCGGCATCGGCAGCCCATGCCGCCCCAGCAGCTATGGAAGGAGGAGGTGGAGCACGTCCCTGTGCCTCCAGAGACCGTTTTACAAGACCTGTCCACAAACACAAGTCCTGCCAGCGCTGGCCAGCCAAAATGCCGTCGCAGCACACGATGGCACTGAAGGATTAAGTGCAAAATTGCACAAAAATGTGAAAGCCATAGACAGCAATTATTCTGAAATGCAACTTTCCTATTAGAGGAGAACTGGATCAGTGCCGTTAGAACTAAATATTAACTTTTAAGATAAATAATAACCAGGAATATGTGTTACATCGTCAGAGCAAAAACCTTCCTGGAAAAAAGCCTTTGCCTTTATTCACTCCTCACTGAAAGTTGGATAAACCTGTGAAAATCTGCTCAAGTTAAAGCTGTACAGATATTACAGAAGTATTTGGGACATGGTTAAACACTGCTCTTTACCAAAAGAAACCTGAATTATTGGCACAGATAATTAAAAATCCACTTTCTTTTTCACAGCTGATAGTTTGCTTACTTTCTGAATTTTCCTGGGCCAAACTAACAAAATCTGTGAAGTCAGTTGCGCTTGGATTTGCCATGATTTTCCCTCTGCAGCACAGTTGGAACTGCAAACTTTACCGAGGGAACAAGTTAGACCTTATAAACAACTATTTCCAGTGTATTGTTTCATTAAAAAATAAAACAAAAGGATTTTCTATAAGTTTTGCTAAAACAAATCTAAGTAACTGGAAGTTAAATTTCAGTGTTTAATGTTTCCATTAACCTTTATGCATCTCTTTCAGTAGATGCTCTTCACCATACGGATCATAGTGTAATAAAGTCCTATAAAAAGAGACAGGAATGAAACCCAACCAAAATCTGTAAGACCACAGTACGCCATCCATTTCTAAACAGAACTCCTATTCAGATTATTCTGCTTAAAACCTCATATGGTTTGCAAAAATGAACAGGGTTTTCTTGAAATGATTTAAATAACAATTTATCTAAGACTGTAATCTCCCTTGTATGGGATTTGTAAGCCATCCCACAGAATTCTCTAGCAGGGGACACTGTTGCCTGTTTACATCAAAGTTTTATATAAATAATATTACATTTAAAAAAAAAATCTGCAGCTGTTTTCCCTTATGAATAAGTAAGGCCTATGCAGAAAATGTGAAAATAGGAAAACTGTAATATTTATAATAATGCTATATATCCAACTCAGGAAATTGCTACAACTGCCTTTATCAAAATAAACAGGATTGATTTTTTTTTCCTCCTTTAAGAGAAGAGCAAAATCCTCTACTACTAAAATTAATTTGACTTGGTATTTGTTTGGTATTTGGATTTGATTGTCTTACATCCCGCTTTTGGTCCCGTTCAAAAAAAAAAAAAAAAGCCAACACAAAACCACACATGAACAAAAAAAAGCCCCAACTGCATCGCTTTTCGTCTCACAGGAGTGAGAGAGGCACATACACATGCCATTCAGCCCAAAATTACTCTAGCTACAGGGCATGGCAAAGCATGAAATAACTGCTCCAGAGCACTTCCTCGTGTGGGTGTGTTAGATAACTGTCTGCTTCAACACTAAAATAAAGCACACAGTGACCCAATCAACACCGTGAGCTCTGCTCCACACAGCTGCCCAGGCTGCGAGCACGGGAACCCGGAGCACCCCACGCCGCCTCGTCAAACTCAGTTCTAGCCCCCTGGCCAAGAGGCTTGACGCTCCCCGAGTTCCAGCTACAGCATCATATGCCAGATTTAAGTTTACTTAGGCATACTTTACCCTTTGCTGCTCTATCCAGATTCCAAACGGACTTTGTGCTATCAGAAGGGCTAAGATTTATTTTATTTTTTTCCCCAGAATATACTTGGGGTTAAAAGAAAATTAAATCCTCCCAGTGAAAAAGTTTATAAGATTAAACAAAACCTGAGATCTTAATGGGTAATGAAAAAGGTTTCTCCAAGTCTCCTCCTGCTCACATTCTTCTTGCCTGGGGTTCTCATAAAATCAAAATCATGTAGCAATTTTAAAAGTGTTTTTTAAATGTTAAGATGAGGGTGGGCTTCTGCTAAACATACACGTACGAATCCTGACGACACATCCATGTGCCTTCCTACAGACAAATATGGGCTGTTGAGGAACGTTACACCTGCGCTGGTTCAGGAGAGAATGACAGGTGCCTGAATATCCACCAGCACCCGGGTGGGACAGCTGTGCTCCAGGCCCATCGCTCTGGGCTGACCACCACCCAGAGGCACCAGCTACTCCACCTTTAGGACCCCTACGTTTCTGGCATAACTTCAGCATCCCCACCAACACCAGAATCTGAGTTTCAAAGCTTGAGATTCAAACTTTAAGATGGGAGGAAACACCTTGCTACAGTTAACAGGTCGTTTGAAGCAATAAACACACTGAAAATCTATGGACGAAGCGTTATTTTAGAAGCTTGAACAAAAAGAAGGAGGGGAGGGGGGAAAAAATTAAGCAATGAATGTCATTCCCCAGCTAACAGATCAGTCACCGATTCTTGGCACGCTGATACTAAAAACCTTGAAAAGTTTCAGTCAGGTTCTGGAAATAAAGCTGCTAATAAAATGGAGCAAGTAGTTTCTGCAGTTGTAGTGCCAGTGAATAGATCTGCTGCTATGGATTTCAATTAACTTAGTTTGTTCAGCGAGGAGGCACTTCTGTTCAAACTGGGGAGTCGTAACTTAAAGGACAGCTGAAAAAAAAAGGCCCAAACAACAGCTAGAAAAAACCTGTTGGCAGCAAAAGTTCTCTCTGGCTGCAAAATAATGGATTTTTAAGGAACATTTCAAAGGATTCGAAGGTTTTGGAGAATCTCCTAGGCAGTCCCAGGTGGGTTGGGAATATTGCATTATGGACTTCTTTGTGCTAAGAGGAAGGCCTAATGCATGTTTTTAAGAAGTCCGCCTCTTGCTATTAAATAAATAATTTTCTATTAAAAAAGGTGATTGTTATTGTTGAGAGATCTCCACTGATCAGCGTCCATTTTATATAATTACTTAGGATTCTCCAGAACATTTTATGTAACTCACTTCCACTATCTTTTTCTTTTTCTTTTTTTTTTTTTTTTTTTTTTTTTTTTTTTTTGTTACCAGCAGAGTAGCAGTTTTACTCTCTAACAGAAATGACAGAAGCTCAGATAAAAAGACCATTTTAAATGGATCAATTTAAGCAGTCTTTAGAACCCATGATAAATCTGGGCCCCAAAAAACTCGACAATGCTAAATGGGCTATGAAATGCATCACAAATCCCTCCCCAGTAAAAGAGAAGGGGG
>VXBZ01006148.1:364971-391285 GCA_013399135.1 Heliornis fulica
TTTTTGCTGGGGGGTGGGGTAGGGGAGTGGTGCGAGGGAAGGTAAGCATGGGGAAAATCGATGCACCTAACTAGTTACTAGATTTTTATTTTTACAATATTCTGTCACATCTGCTGCTTCCAAAATAATTTTCATTCAGCCCTGCCTCTCATCACATGTAAACTTACGCTATCAGAAAAATTCTGTTGATGTTAATGACAACTGCAGGCACGTGAGAGTAGCAAGAGCAGGAAAACAAGATTTTGCACCTGTATTTCATCCTTGGACAACGGTTCTCCAAGAAGTTTGATCCACAGGGTGTTTTTTAGATGGAGAAATGGTTCCAAGGAAAAAAACAAAAACACAAAACAACAACAATAACAACAAGAAAAGGTTAAGCGATATTCCCAAGTTTACACTGTAAATCAGTGGAAAAACAGGCAAGAACCCAAACCTCCTGATGCTTAACAGATAATTTGCCTGGAGTAACTCACAACCACCCTGCGAGTGTCCTATAGAAGCCGGTTGTGTAGGCTCCCTCTATTGTCAGTGGGGAGACCAGCAGCTCCCCAAAGAGATTCATCCCAGCTTTGGCTCCCTCTCTCCACTGAGAGGGGAGCCTACACAACTAGATTAGGCTAGGCAACCAGCTTGTAGTTGGCTAAAATTAAGTAAAATGAATCTCACTTTTGATCTAAAGCTCCATTACAACATCCTGCTTCCCAAAATACATTTTTATTATCGTATTTATTATTAGGCAATATATGCCTAAATTGTAGTGATCGAAAAGGGATAGCCTGCTGACTAAAAGAGACAGGTAAACTCCCTAGATTCATGGATTTGTACCCTCAGGCTGGCTGGATATTCATGATTCACACAGTCTTTATAATATTAACCAGTCTGGTGACTGGTGAATTTGATTAGTTTTGTTCACTGGTAGCTGCTACACATTTTTGTATCTTGCTCATAAACATTCTGTTTTCATCCAGATCTACTGTAAATACAGAAGGATAAAGTAATCATTATTTTTTTCCCCAAAAGGTTAATTTTAATCACATTTTTCATCAAAACACAGCCTCTCTTATATTAGGGTAAAATATAAAGAGTAAAAAGCTCTATTGTGTGACTTAATTCAACTCCTTCTGTAATACTTAGCTACATACACACCTGGCATTTGTAGAGGCAGCTTTACAAATTACTCCAAATATCTATCACAAAAATTTAGCCCTATTATATATTTGCTTCACTGGACTTTATAACAGTATCACCTCAAGGTATGTAAGGTCAAAAAAGCAGAAGGAGCATTTGGTGACTTTGCTTCTAACCATGGCAACTCGATCTGGCCACTTTTGTATCACTGACCATTCACTGCCTCAGTTTTTCCATCTGTAAAATGGACTCACTGTCGTTCTCTGACCAGATACATGTATTTAGTACCATAAATATATGAAGTGCTTCATCTTCCTATCACAGCCTGGCATTTATTAAGAGTTTTATGAAGGACAATGTTATGGGATAATAAAATTTATCTGGGGACTTGTATCAAAGCCAATTGATGGAAAGCACAAGATTTTATATGTTCTGTTCAAATTATATGAATAGCCTCTGGATTAAAAATTTAAAAATAATCAGGCTACACTAAACTGAGGGTATCAGAAGTTGTTAGTATGCTTGAACATTTACCCCAAACTTACATTCATTCCTCAGTCCTATCTATCTTATACATATAAATATGTAGAGAGATTAAAAATGGGTGAGATTTGGATAAAATACAGATTTGAGACTTTCAAATTTAACAGATATTCAGGCTGAAATCTGAGTACTAAGTTTGAACAATGTTCAGATTTGTCTTTGATCCAGATGCCAAAACTGTAAGCGGGAAGGCATCGAGATCCTCATTTTCTATGAATTTTTAGACATATGTCATATATGTACCTGAACACACCTTACAGGTCAAATTTCCTCATACTTTGAGGAAGCTCAAATATCAGTAAGAATGCTAGAAATGAGCCCAATTCCATCCAGTTATGGCAACATTTATATGAGCCCTAAACTGGAACCCAAACCCAAAGCTGCAGTGGGGTTTGAGTAGACGCAGAACTGCAGAACTAAAACCAAACGCTTTCACACCTTGAAATTGTTTGAAAGTTGGGGTATCAAGTAGACCCCAAGTTAAGCTAGCTTTGGTCCTCCATCAGAAATACATCCAATTAGCTGTAATCTTAATAAAATCCCACCTGATAAACCCTGCAAGAGATGATCTGTACAAATGGTTCCTTGGCTGTGAGTCTTTCTAAATGAAACCAAACTACTGATGGCCTCATTATCTGTAGTCTTAGAAACATTCAGTTTACCTAAACCTCACAGAAAGAGTGTAAAAAAATCCTGAGTGGTGCACTTGAATGGAGAATCCTCATTTAAGAATGTTTTGCTGACAAAAAAAGTCTGCCTGTTTGATTCAAAGCACCCAATGAGAGCCTGCTCGCTGTCACGCCAGGTTGCCATGGGCCTGCAGTTCCTGCTTGATGTTGTTACAGGAGCAACTCCAAGGCTGTGTACTTGGTCCACTTGCAGAAGGGGGAAGAGGATGTGCAACTGCTGACGGCTTTCAGCTGTCACAAGACTGGACACAAACCTGCCATGTGATGGTGAAGGCCTCTAGCAACCAAAGGAGCCCCAACTTCTCTAGTAAAAGAATGAAAAAATGACTAGGTCGCTAAGTCAGGTGGAAAGTTCTAGTGCATGGCACAGCAGAGGCTCCATCTACAGTTCTCCCAGGAAGCTGCAGAGCCCCAAGTGCACCCTGATCTTCAGTAGTATGGGGGGAGAGAATGAAACAAAAATATAACCAAACTGTCCATCACAACAGAGAAGGTCTTTGTTGCAAATGACAAGATTCTGGACAACAAACTGAGAGGGAAGGAAGGTGCTTCAGTGCTAAATAATGTATTCTACTCAGGTCTTCTCTCTTTTTTATGTTGCCAGGTACACCAACATGCCGTGTTTAGACATATCTTGTAGGCAACCACAAATGGAAAAGGAGTCACAGCATCATATAACCACATTTTGAGGCGAAGAGGTACTTTGGAAAAAAATAAAAAATAATTGGCCCCCTAGCAGTTATCTAAGAGCTGATTTTTCAAATTCTAAGGAAATGTAATTGGGACCAACTCCATGAACTGGTTGGATATCCTGACCATCCTTCTGGTGGGTTAGCACACTGTTTTTGATGTACTTTACAAACCTGCCCAACAACAGTTCCATCAATGCCTTCAGGAAGCTCTGTTCTACTACAATCCCAGGGATTGCTCTTGGAAACCAAGCAGGTTTAACACCATACTTGTGTTAAAATTCCCAGGCAAGTTTCTGTCACAATTCTCTTTCAGATGGTTTAAGCAGGACCTAGGAACACTCAACAGCAACATGTCTGAACTTGATTGATTCCACTAAGTCCCCTTCACCACACACACAGATCTCCTCGACTCCCCTGGTGCATCACACCATCGTGTTGCCAGCCCAACAGGGTTGGTGATTCAGATGTCTCTACTGGTGTCCTGCAGTGTCTCTGCAACTTTGTTCAAACGTAATGAGAAAGATGCCAATTAAAAAAGCACAAGAGTCCTGCAGCGTGGCAGGCTGATTCAAATTAGATACCTGTATGAAGTGATTAAAAATAGGTTTTCTAAACCCAAAGAGAACAAAAGGACGGTATTTTTGATTTACATCAGCAGGGGTCAACAAAAACGTAGAAGAACCACACAAAAGCTCTTTATCCCTGCAGATTTACTGGTGAAGATGAGTGAGGACAGAAGGAGAGAAATACAGAGCACTTCTGGTGTCTTTCAATATGCAAAGAATGTCAATTGTTCTCCCATCTCAGCAGTCATTACTTATTGCCAGACCTCCAAACAAGTAATATTTTCCTTTAATTTAGCAGCGTTGATCCATCATTCCATAGTTGAGTTGCACATATGCATTAACAAATCAAATCTCACAACTTCCTCTGGCAAAAAGCTACTGTCATTCCCGTTTTACAGATAGTAAAAACTGAACAGAAAGTGTTAATCACAGTGTTGAGAACAGAAGTAAGGTTGGGATGTCAGGCTTTCCTACCCAGAAGTTCAGGCCGTGCTACCTCTATGGATCAGGCTCTCAGACAGCCCAACTGATTGGTAAGACTGGGGCACACTTACTGAACCAGAACTGGCTTTTTTTTTATTGGTTGTGGGTTTGTTTTTTCTGAAGTCCTCGAATGTCCTGAATAATATCACAGATGCAAAGATATGTCTCCAACAGTCTCAGTGGATTTGTTAAATCTGTCTGCAAGTAATATGTACCAAGTACCATAAATGTCCCTTTTCTTTTATGATGACCCTACCAGCCCTTTGGTAAAGGAACCCTTTGGACAATAACTGTTCCCTTACAGCCCTTAGGCCACTTTGCACAAATGCTGCAAAATGGTGTTCAAATGTGTAATAATCCCATGTCAGACCCAACAGTACTGAATTACTCTAGCACTGTGTTGGGTTAAAATTGCTGCTTTTTTATACCAGTAAATTGTGACAGTGAGATCTAGGCAATATGAGAAATACTGTTCCAATAAATCCAATCCCTTGCTTTTTACACATTAACACTAGTGTGTATCAATCCCCACCTACAGGGACTCTGAGTTCTTATAAAACAAGCTCCAGAAGACCAATATAATTCATAGCAACTGTTCATTTTCCAATTCAAATTCCTAAACCACAAAAAAGTCCTCAGACTACCACATGCTTTATCCTCATCTCCCCATGACACATATACACACACTACATGCACTTGGGATGTCCATGTGTTAACTTTCTGCCTTCAATGTATAGATTGTAACCTTTGAACACCTAACAATCTGAAGTTATGTATGTGGCCTCAGCCATGTATATGTTCATCCTCTCCATTTAAGAGTGCTGGGATACTGCCTTTATTTGCATCAGCAGGCCATTTGTGACCAATTTAGCTGTTGAGCTAACATGCAGGGCCCTCATCCAAGCTGTGGAGTTACAATGGAACCAGATCTTGTTACACAACCTACTGCATCATATGGTGCACCCTCTATATCTATATAGTCCCAAAGGTTACCTGTAATTCAATTATAGAGTCATGTTGCGATTCAGTCGACATTTAAGGACTAGAAATTTGATGATTTACTTACAGAAATGTATACTGAATCCATCCCAAACTGAACAAAATGCAGAAAGTAGTTTTACATCTGAAAGAAGCTACAGACAACTTGGGATGCACATTTATCATCATCTTCCACAAGATAACTAGGATGACTATCAAAGATTTCTATTTTTGTTACAGAAAGTCAGGGTTACAACTGCAGACAGTTATGACAAGAACCACAGTGAAAATGCTGAAGCTCCAGGTAGCCAGTTTTACCCTCTTTAAATTGTAAGGATGGGGTGAAACAAAAGCCAACAACCAACTAACAAAACAAACTTCTGCAACTCTAGTGACTGTCATATCAGTTGAGATGCACTAAGCTCATCATAAATGAAGGTCTGATCTAGATGAAAAAAAGAGGCATCACTAGAAATATTTTGGAAGCTGCTATTTGATCCTCTGTGTGCTACTGAGTATTTTCACAAGCTTAAGAGCATGAATCAGTTCTACCTGGAAAATATTTATGTCAGCATTTTCAAAGATGTTACTCTTTCAAGAGGTAATTATCTCCTAGTTTAGAATATCACATCTGAGAGTATTTCGCCCCAAATGAATAGCCACTTCTGGAAAAATAAAAAGAAAAATGCAATTTAAGTGTAACTGATGTGCAAAATCAGAAATTCCATACATCAACTTTCATGTATAATCAATTAAATAAAATGGACAAAAACCACCTCTACAGAAAAGGGACAAACAGTACTGAAACTTCAAACGTCCAAAAACATCTTGAGTAGGCTCTAAAAGTTATGTGATTGTTCTAGAAACCAGGGAGTTTTATTATTATTTTTAATCTTAAGTATTTCTTAAGCTTTCCACACAGCTATAAAAACTAGAAGATAGTTTACTTTCTTACAGCTAAAGCTATATGACCAACACACACACAAAAACATCCCCCGCAGCGTGTACAATAATGTTCTAATACGTGAAAAGAGCAACACTAAGTGCCCTGATTCGTCTAATACTTCACCATGAAATTCCATCCTTTGGCTCATGCAGGATTCTTTCCCTCAAATGTAGGCACTGTGTGAAAGTTCCTATATATGATTTTTCTCCATGCATTGTAAGCAGGGCGAAACCAATGCATTTACCAGGCAGACTGGAGTTGTATGTTACTGAAAAGAGTGGATTTTTCTCAGGGCTGTGTGGCTTCTAGCACACCTTGAAAGAGCTCAGCACAAAAAGCTTCACCCTAGGACTTAGATGGCCAAAATTCCTGCTATGTCCTCATGCTTAGTGTTTCTGGATACACACCCCTAAAATCTCACAGCCAGCTAATAGAAAATGACAGGGACTTGTGGGTGTTCAGGCCAACTGTCTCTGACGTGACTATACACAAATGCTTGACTCTGTTTGGGGACAAACCAAATATTACAGAGGCCATGGAGCAAAGAAATGGAAATGAGTAAAACATCAAACAAAGGTTTATCTCTGTTACTCTGAGAAGCCCACGCCAAGAAAAAAACTTAACTGCTGACCTCTGTGTCATGAACAGGGAACACCAGGAAGGATGCAACCATTTTACTACCACTACCACCACAAAATTAAGTAGAAAAGTTTCACTTTCACAAACCTCGATTATCTGTAGGCCACCTCAGGAGGATTACTTTTGCATGTAGGTGGGCAGGATTCATCATCTTGGAAACTTTTAGTCAGATCTTTCTGAAGAATAAACCCCTAGGTGTACTAGATGCAACAAAGAAAAGGAATGTCCTGGCCTGAATATATTTTTTTTACTTTATATGAAGTAAGTTGTCTCAGAAAAATTACCAAGACTGGTTCAAATAAGTCCTTTAGTTTTAGCCTAAAAGAGAATATGTTTGGATAATCTGAACACAGTTTGCTCAGCTGTTTTAAAGTACGCATTTAGATGTGTATTTCTTTTTCTGAATTATTAATTGAAAATAATTTTGTAAGGAAAAAGATGAAAGAGTTTATTACTTTAAAAATACTTAAAGCCAAAGAAATTAAAAGCAAAAGGCTGTATTAGCTGAAAATTAAGCCTCAGGTCCTATTGTACACAAGAACAGAGGTAAGAACCTTTCTTTCAATCAGATCTATCAAAAATTGGAAGATCTGGTGAGGTTAGTGGTGGTGCAAGCCAGACAGAAATGAGCGTAGGTATCCTGTAGACAAAAAAGCTCTTACTTTGCCTGTGTTTGAACAGAAGGGCCTTTCATTTCAGGACATCCAGAACAAGGTGATGGAGTATTTTCAAAATGATACAATGCAAACAAAGCCTTCCAACTTAGAGCCATGGAATCCTAGAATGGTTTGGGCTTGAAGGGACTTTAAAGATCATCTGGTTCCACCTCCCTGCTATCATGGGCAGGGACACCTCTCACCAGACCAGGCTGCCCAAGGCCCCATTCAACCTGGCCTCGAACACCTCCAGGAGGGGGCAGCCACCATTTCCCCAGGCAACCTGTTCCAGTGACTCACCACCCTCATAGTGAAGAACTTCTTCCTAAAATCCAATCTAAATCTACTCCCTTCCAATTTAAACCTTTCTCTCTTGTCCTGTCACTACATGTCCTTCTAAAATGTCCCTCCCCAGCTTTCTTGTAGGCCACTTCAATGGAACTCTTCAGTCAGGTTTTGTAATGAGCCTTAGTTCGGTATTATTTATGGTCAAAGCGCTTGTTTTCTATAACTTTCTTTGCAATTATTAGCAAGGACTCTAATATTTGGTATTGCTATAAAGATAGTCTATGATATGTAACAAGAGATCCCCTTTGTAATATCTGTGCAATTATGCTTAATTAAGTTTGTCAGGGGAACTTTAATTTCCTGATTTTTTGTAAATAAGAATCAGTGCTAATATTGCACTAATCAGTTCTAACTAACATCTAATTCATTTTGTTTGGAAATCAGAGGTCACATTGTGAAACCAAAAACCAACAAAATAAACAGAAGTTAGAATAAAGATAACTTTATATTAACTGGTACTTTGCTGTCCTTTTGTTCCATTTGTTGAGCTGTCCTGAAGCCAACAAAATATCAGTAACAATCAAGATACAATATGACTTTAAGTACTCTCTGTTGTGGTCTTGGAATGAATCGACATTTGTTTTTACCACACTGTGATAACATCACAGATGTTAGAATCATAAATGCCAGTATACCTTACAGCTTTCTATTTCAGAAAAGAAAGGTACCGTTGCTACAGCTGAATGAAAACCTCAGCTAGCTTCAGTAGACCACGTGTGGGCAAGGCACCAAGCAAGAGACAAAAGTCACATCTGATAGAAATCACACATAAATATCAAACTATACATCATGCACCCATCTAACTGAGTAAAACTGAGCTTCAGTCTGGAATTCCTAGGGATTAATATAGTAAAGCTGTAACATGCCATGAAAAATTCACTGGGCATTATCAGATATGTGCTCATGGGGGGTAACCGGGAGTGCCCTGTAAATGGCCGCCTTGTGCTGCACATCCATTACCTGTCAGCAGACCTAGGACTGGCTGCTCAGGCACCACATCCAGCTCAAGCATGCGTCCAGTGCTGATAAGCACTCAGAGCTTAAAAATAGGTATGAGAAAGGTAGTCACAGGGTTATAGTGAAGAGAATTTATGGGGCATTACTCTCACAAACTGCTGTTTCAATCTGGGCTCAAGGTATCAAAATGTGACAATGCTCAAAGTCTCCATAGCAGGTTTATCTCTTTTCCTGCCTTATTTCTTCAACAATCACCAAAAAAGTAAAACAATAAAACAGTTTTAACATTTAAATTAATGTCAGTAGTCTTCAGAGTCAACACTGTTTCAAACATCCAAGTTCTTGTATTAGGAGGCTGACTGCAAAAAGGCAAGTGTCAGCCACATCTAGTGCAATCTTTAATTAGAACCTCACAGTCAAGCAGGCTACAAGCTTTTTGCCTCCTAACTTAAAGATGTAATTTTGGAGCACAAGAAGTCAACCACCAGGGAAGAAAAGCACTGGTTTACCATACAGCCAAGAGTCAGCTCAGTCTGACCCCTGCTTCAAAGTATGAAAGACATAAATTATATCAATTTCTGGAGAAACCACAACATAACAGTTTCTGAGTTTTTGGTGTTAAGTACTTAATGATGTTGGAAGTTATTTGGAATAACTTTACAGGTGACTCCTCTGGGGAAAAAAAAGAAGTTACATACAAGACAAATGAAACCAAAAAGTTGACTTACAGGCTTGCAGCAATATCCACAGGTCTCAAAGCTCAGGACTATCCATCCCTATCTATGGCGAGGGCTCCCTTTCAGAGGAGCAAGAGTATTTGCTTCACAATAGCTCAAAGGTGTTCAAATCCCTGCAAGATACTAACACTATATTCCACTCATTTTAATGGAAAATAGATGTCCAAATTCCCAAAGATATCCCTTTTACCATTGGGTCCAAAGAAAGAGATTACATGAAAATATCTTTTTATCACAAGAGAAGACAGAAAAAAATTCCAATTAAAATTGATGGAATTGATCAAAGAATTAAAACCATCAAGGAACAGACTGGCAAAATGGGGAATAAAATAAGGGGAAAGTGCATAAAGTTATCTCATTCCCCTCAAGGAACAGAAAGACACCCCTCCCTACAAAAGTAAAAGAAGGTATTTCTGATTTGTTTTCTAACAGCTAGAGGAAGTATAGATTAAACATTAGGAAGCATGTTAAAAAACTGTGGCAAAGGGAGACCATAAAGTTGAAATAAAGCATTGAAACTCTGATTACTCCATTGTCCTAATTAAATGGACAGGAAGCATTCAAGTGTTTTAGTAGTCCTAAACACCCCTAACTTCATGAATTTGAGTTTGAACTGAAGTCCTTTCAGCTCCAAAAATATATCCATCCAATACTGCTTGGGCTAAAAAAGTATTTCCTATAGCTGCAGTCTTTAAATCACAGATACGTGCCTAAGTCTGGGAAGAGCTGTTGATTGTGGCATGTAATAAAAACAACAAAAACCCCACAGTAAAAAAAACATGGTTGCTTTGCAGCCTGAACACCACATCTCTTCATATGCCTTCAATTCTCTCCTGCAAACTTAGCCTTTCAGTACTGGCTTTCAGTTATCTCAGGTGTGCACTCAAGAACCAGATCAAACTCTGTGAATCTCTAAGTGGAGCTCTGGACCCAAGACCATCCCCACGGGGACAAGGAAATATTTGGTGGATGAAGAGCAAACCATCCTATGCAGTTACAATTCCACCCATTCTCTTGCTGTGTCCAGGCTCAACCCACAGGGATCTTCTTGGGACTTCCCACAATACCTGGCAAGTCCTTCTCCCTCTTAAAGCAGTATGTGTAGCCCCAACTTCGAGAAAATGTCAGTAAACAATTTAATTGACGTGTTTCTCGTGAAGCTGACAGATGTAGTTCCATTGAGTGAAAATCTACAGCGAAGACCACACTGAGAAGGTAATACTGGCATGGAGACACATACTACTTTGCCACCATGAGAAAGACTGGAAAACAAAAAAGAGGCAGAAAACAAAAAAAGCATGAAAATACATGAATTACATGAAAATAACAAAGAACAGGTACATGTGATGCTTGGAAACTTTGGCTCTAATTTCAAACTGCAGATGAAAAAAATTAAACATTCTAAAACTTCACAGGAAAGCGACATGAGTACAATGATTTCTGTCCCCCATAAAAGATGGCAAAAACATAACACTTTGCCTGCCTATTTACATGGGGAATAAGCAATGCTTTCAGGGCCTGATGAGAGAGATGCTGCTAGCTGATGGAATCATTTGTCATCAAATGCTAAAAAGAAAGTAATAAATGAAACGAGTTTTGAACGTGAGCTTACAATATTTTTAGGGTCTAAAAACTGCCATTAAATAGTCTGAGTATTCTGTAACAAGGGTCTAACAAAAGCTGGCTATCTCACTCAGGTGAGATAACAGTATAGTGTAGGCATTGTCAAAAATTGTTCAAGAAGAGGTTAGGATGAATTCACATCCATCTCAGAAATGCAGACAATTCATTTCTGCAGACCCTTCAAGATGAGATGTTCTTTTAAGTGAAACTACTGAAGCAGAACCCTGATGAGTTTGATGATCCTGAAAGTGAGATGTTTTAGTGCTATCATTATCATTATTAAAAGTAGCTGCAATGACAATTTAAATCTGTGTTCCAAACCTCCTAGATGCTCTTCAACATTAGACACCTTTGTGTCTTGAAGACCCAGAAATAAGCTTACCAGTTGATTATGCTGTAAAGAAAAGCTCTGCTTAACAAGACAGATGCAACCTTATTTTATCTTAATGATATTGTCTTCAATGGAACACAAAAGGAGCAATTGATAGCAATGATTGAAACTTTTCTGTTACAGACTTGTAAACTCAGCTGTCCACTACAAGAATCTCCAAGTGAAGAAATGGGGAAAAAGTAAGAAGAAAAAGTGACATTAATGCACATTGGCTAGCTGAACATAAAAAATGACCTCCTAATGGCCACAAGCATACAGACAACAAGTATGTCTTTGTATGCTGCTATTAATTCTGTATCAGAACAAAACCCACAAGTATCAGTGCAGTGTTACCAAAGTTGCCATCCAAGAGCAATGAGAACAGCATGAGAAAGATGTCTTTACTATTTGGATAGACAACAAAACCAAAACTTAAACAAGAATGCTGAAAAATAGTTCTTCTGCTTCTCGTATACAGATGCTCAGACCTGTATTTCAACCACACTGAGTGAAAAAGTAGAAATCAAACTTACCAAAGACTGTACCATAGAACCTAAAGACAAAAATCACCCCATTATCACCATAAGCCTGGCTAACTTAAGTTGAAAGAGGAAGACTGATGCCTCTGGTTCCCAAAGACACATAGCGTTGCTCTCAGGAACACATGCCTCTATGTTTGCATCAACAAGTGCCTTGAAATTTGCACTGAGAACAAGAAGGACTTTGATCAAAAAATAACACACATTTTACTCTGCAAGGAACTTTACAGAGAGGTACTAAATTTACAAAAGTAGTCGAAGGAGGTTTCAGAGGGACCTGATAGATTACAGGCTGATGACACTACCATTACAGCCTCAGTGGAAATGTGGTTTGATCTAATTAACAACAAAGAACTAAAACCACTGAAGAACAAAATTAAAAAATTATTCAAAGATGCTTGGAAGCTTTCCATTTCATAGCCACCAGGACTGATACCAAACACAGACAGATGCAATTAAAACAAAGATACGATGTCGAGGTTGGGACAGGCACAAAACATATTCCAGGTATCTCAAATCTTCTAAGATTAGAAACTCAAGATACCTATTTTTGCCCTAAAACTGTAATCACAAAATGGATTTGATTGAAGACAATTAGCTTAATGATGCAGGTGGAAAATACAGATGTTAAATTAGGGCAGACAAGACAGCTGAACTTAGAAATGCTGGATTTCAGAACAGATGCACTGCTGTCCAGCCAACTCAGCATCACTTTTTACACATTTTTAGTTTATTCATAGCATTTTATAGAAACTGTGTAACAGCATAGGTGCTAAAATCAAGGAATCTGATGAAGTGCACTGGTATGCACAGTTACATATAAATCCTCACAGGCCTGAGGATGTTCATGGAGACAGACCATGGGGATGTTCTTAGGCTTGCATTACAGAATCACATACTTTACATTTTAGATAGTGGACCTCTTTGAGTTTAAGGAATATATACACCTGTATAATAAATCTAATGGTGTGTGCACTGTTTCAGTGGATAAAATACTACATTTGAGTGTTTGCTTTGAGGGGCTTCTGCAGAAATTAAAAAAAAAAAGTCATGCTGGGGAAAAAGAAACCACAACCCTGATATGCTGGCGGCTGTTTCCACGTACAAATTTTCTCTCCACACCCAATGGGGAACACATACCTCAGCTGAACAATTGTGAGCATATGTTAGCTATGCCAATATCCTGTGGAAAGTAACAAAAGGTTTTAACTTATTTTTAACCGAGAGAAATGCGTAACTAAGAAAAGTTTGTGCCTTAGAATTTCAAGTCAGATTTGGGATTACTGGATTTCCCTCTTTGGGAAGTCGTGTGATTACTAATCTTATAATTAAAAAAGTAAAAGTTAATGAGGAAACATGCTAACATCAGATGATTTACGTGCCTATTAATATCAAGTGTATTGGGGGAAAAAAAAAAAGGGGGGGGGGGGAGTGGGATGGAGAAAAACCCATTGTGTAATCTGGTTCTGATGAAATGCCGGACAATTTTGAGACTGCTAAAGTCAGTCGCTGCCAACTGACTCAGCATGACAACAGGAGTTCATTGTTGCCTTCAGACTGAAAGAAGCAAGCAGCCAGTTGGTTCAAACTGGATTTGTTCTTTCACTAAAATGTGTTATTTCCACCATCTTCTTGTCTACTTTTGCGTCTGCCATCAGACCCCCTAGTGTCTCCAGTACATACTGCATTTATTAAGTCCTGCACTGTTCAGTGAGCATCGGATACAACACACATTGAGCCCTCAGATGCAGCCTGTTACAAAATTAACTTAAAAGGCTGGAATACAGCTCCATTTTTAAGTCCCAGTATATTTATATTTCACATATGGTTTTCGCTAGGCTATTCACAAGGGGGACTATAAAGCATCTCAACATGTGAGGTACTCTTGTAAACTCCACTATGTCCTCAGTTGCACTTACTGTCCTCAGGCTTGGGGGATGTTGTACTGCAAGTATTAATATGGATATATGTGCTGCCTGTTACATCCACATCTCTCCCTCCCTGTTTGTAGGTTTGGCAGCAGCAGGACGGCTGAATTCAGCTCAAAAACTGGAATCCTCTTTGTCTCCAGGCTCTCTCAAGACTGCCTTCTGCCAGTCAGTGAAGCTTCCCCCAGCACCCTCTGAAGTTAACAAAACAGGGAGAGCTCAGCAGCTCCCGTGGGACTCGAGACCCTTCCGAGTCTGGGCGAGGGAACTAAACCAAATATACCGCCTCCGTCCTTGACATCTCTCAGCACTGGAGATGTAGGGGGAGGCAATGGGTTCTTTTTAAGATTATAATAAAGTGGATTTTATTTTGTTGATACACAGGACTGATCAAAATGAAGCTTTACCTGTTGGTTAACGTACAGAGCATACAGAGTAATGTTATAGCATCTCACTCTCATCATTCACTGTTTTCTGCTTTTCTTACTAACGCTGCTTCTCCTTAAGTCTGTTATGAATGTCAAAATCTCCTTTTTCTTTTTTTTTTTCTTTTTTTTCCAAAAGAGATTATTAGAGTCTTAAAAGTCTACTGATTTAACTGCAGCTTATGAAAGAATCCTGGAAATAAAACTGAATTTTTCTTGAGAAGAAACAAGCGACAAGAAAAGTCCATACTTGTTCAAGCAGCTACAGGATCCCCAGCCATTATAACTTTTTCAGAAGCAAACTTTGACATAAGGAATTATGTGACCCCAAAAAATACCATGCCAAGCAGGAGAAAGAAACTCCTCACAACTGATGAACAAGACTGGTAGTCAACAAATTTTGGTTATATTTGTGATAATTTGGCAGGTGACTTAGTTGGTAACATGTCTAAATCTAAGTTTTTCCACCAATGCAAGAGGCTACTAATGTTTCCCTATTTCAGGAGGGTGTCTTAAAGCTTAATTAATTGATGTTCATAAAGAACTCGGATTCTCTGATGAGAGGCATCAGAGAACACCAAAGTATTATTAATCTCAGGTGCCAAAAAATTATCCCTGCTCTTGCATGGAACAGCTCTGAAATATTTGTAATTTCTATGGTAGCAATATCCCCAGTTCAGTTTGCAAATGATGAGAGTTATCCAAATAAAATAAATGTCTGGTCATCAGAGTAAACAAAGACATCATTTTACGAGTCCAATCTAAATTGTAGAGATAATCAATATGAGAATAGCAGTGCCCACAATGAAACCTGTATTAATTATGAAGAGAGTTTATGAAAGAAATTAATCATTATTATGGAGTTCGCAGTAGGAATTTAATAGCATGAGCCAATTCTACATGACTCTTATGATGCTTGAGGTCAAATATGCTGAGTTTGAAATAAACTTTAATCTACTCTGAACTAACTTTGTATAAAAAAAGAAAGCTTCTCATAAGTTCCACAGTACTGCCCAAAATAACAAATCTACTCTACCCCATAAGTGCGTGTGGTCTGATATGCCACCCTGAAAATAGATTCTAATGTCTCTCTTCTCTCTCCCTCTTTTTATTTTTTTTTAATTGGTGCTATAGGAAAGTTATATACACTGATTACAAAAGAAAATTAAATATAGAAGATAACCAATATACTTTTAAGCTTACTTTGATTTTGGTTTTTTTTCTGAAGTAACCACCCTTCCAAAATAAACACAGAAATGTTTATGGAAATAAAGAAACAAATTATAACAATTTTAGGTAGCATACCGCAGTCAAATAAATATCATTTTCTAATAAAACAAAGTGGAGGAAACTCCGATGGAACTTAACCCATAGTAACCAAAACAAAACAAGCCTCAAGAGATTCTGTTCCAAAATCAGAGCTGTTCTTGAGATCTAAAGATTAATACCCATTGGTCAACTTTAGTGTTAATCAATTAATCCTTTTTGTAAGATTACAAATCGTCGGGGGAGAAGCTATGACTGGAAGTGTTGAAAATGCTCTGTGTTGGCTTAATTCCATCTTCAGTCAAGTCCCAGTTGTCTTCAAAGGGAGTAGAGCTACACCGATGCTGAGTGTTTTTGAAAGCCTAACCTTCCCATTTATTTGCTTTTGTTAAGTACTTCTAAAAACAAATAAAAGCAAGAAGATGTAAGTAATAGGCCCATCATACCTCCAAGGCTCACACATGGCAAGAACTCCATGGGTCACCAGTGGATATGGAATTCTTGGGGGTGGGAAGGTGGTTCTTGTTTGTGGTACTGCTGAGCATGAGCATGTTTGGGAAGGGAAGGAAGCTAAGCTATTGGGATGCAGCCAAGTCAAAAAGGTTGGCAACCCCTACAAGTGCATGGAGAGGTGCAGCAGAAATAGTATCTTCTTGCTTTTGCAAAATGTGGGATTAGCCATTTTGGAGACTACTAATAATGTATGTGAAGCTTACAATACTGTCAGTAACAATTAGGTGTGGAAAAGGAAGAATGAACCCTTAAAAATTTATAAGAACAAAGGGTCTCCAATTAAAATAGTCCAAAAGGGCTCAGTGTGAATATTTCTCTGAGCTTCCTTTGTTGATGCCGTAGGATTTCTTTGTAGTTGTACAATTCTGCAAGCTAAAATTCTCTTGGCAACTACAGACTTCTTTACTTCTGATCTCATCACACACAGATGGCTCAGGCTTGTAAAATATTATTAGGGGACATGTTGGAGTGGCCTGAACGTGGGTCACTCCAGCAGTGTAATCTGACTCTAACAATTTCTCTGGACTTGTGTAACCTCGAGTTCTGCCATTGTTTCCCAAACTGCAAAATCGGAAGAGAGTGTATCTCCTCACGAAGTGATGAGGCACTGTGAGTTAATATATGTACAACTCTGTAACAAAGCAAAAGTGTTACTTCTGTTTGGGGAGAGTAAGACAGGGTCAGTGGACTTCAGTTTTATTCTATTCCCTTAAATAAGCACCAACATAGATATAAATAATGCCCAAAGAAAAGCAAGGGGAGATATCATGCTCCTTTTTTAAAGCAATTTGCAGGTTTTGCATGTAAAGTCTGTTTAGAATAGATTTGAATAATTTAGTAATTAAACCAAAAAATACTTTAGCTCTAAATGTATTAACATTTACAAGGGTAATTTCTTTTTTCTTTTTTTTTTCCAGTGGAGTCAAATTCACAGTATTTACCCACCAGTTCTGGTTTTCATAACAAGACTGTGGTTTTTATTTTGATCACTGGTTAATTTATTGCTGCAGCACATCATTTTGCTTTTCTTTTGG
Source organism: Heliornis fulica (assembly GCA_013399135.1). NCBI lineage: Eukaryota > Metazoa > Chordata > Aves > Gruiformes > Heliornithidae > Heliornis > Heliornis fulica. The sequence goes on from VXBZ01006148.1 coordinate 382,032, forward strand.
AGGTTCTGAGGAAAAGTAATTCTTTACAGACACTGTTCAGATGGTATTTTTCAATTAAAAACACTTAAAGCAGAAAGGAACGGTTGTCTGGTGGGGGACTGAAGATCAGAGTTCAATGCTTGGCTCTACAATAGACTCCCTGGGGAAATTTTCAAAGGCACAAATGGCAGGTTGGCACATCACTCCCATGCTTGCTTTAGTGGGAGTTAGTTGCCTCTGAAAACCTCTTTCCTTCCCCTGGATTATCCCGATCAAGTCACTAAATCTCTCTGTGTCTTGGTCTGCAATCACTATAGTGGTAATTCTAGTATTTTGTTTCCCTCGCCTTCTGCCTGACTTGACTATTTAACTATAAGCTTCCCGAAACAGCTCTCTGTTTTATAGGGTGTAAAACACCCCACACAAGTGGACGGGACACTGATCTCATCCAGGACACCTGGTTTCTGTTAGAATGCATACATGTAAATAACATTAGCACTAACTGGGAATCAGGAGAGCATTACTTTAAATGGTTTCCCCAGAGTTCAGGTTATCATGATTCCAGAAGCAGCACTGCATTGGTAAAAAACCAACAGATTAAGCGAGCAGCATCCACAGAACAGGTGCAGCACAGCAAGATGGGGTAAATGCCTCCAACGTGGCACCAAGAGGATGACCCATTCATTGAAAAAGGGGATTTCTAACTCTCTTAATCTCAACCTCTGATTACTGGCAACTTCACTTTTAGGCCAACCTGTGCCATTTAAGTCTACACTCTTTGAAATGTTACCGGAACAAAAAGTGGAGCCAAAGCAAATGTCCACGAAACCAGCCTTTCAGAAAGCAGTTTGTGAACCTGAGTATGCATCTGAACCATGAGAGTACAGATACTCAGCTACTGTGGTATCTAAAACAGTTCTGTCTTCTTTATCTTGCAAGTCAGGACTAGGCAAGCCAACTTTTATTTTCAAACCACAAATGTAAATTTCTCAAAAATGTGACATGTGGAACCACTTAAAGGGTAAGAATGACAATATAGTGAATAAATGTGTATGAGAAGTAAATTCAGGGAAATACTGATTTTTGTTTATTCAAAAAGTGGACTGTCCCACAGAGTTATTTAAATAAAACTGGTAATTATTTTTGCTACTATACTGAATTTAAATGGGTGTGACAATGATTAAAGTTAAAACCCAATACATATTCCATGTATACTTATTAATTACCTACTGCCCTACCAGGAATTACCAAGTTTGCCAAATGAGGTGAGAATAGGGCTCATTATATTCCACAACACCACCAAAGAGTGATGACATCTTTCGAACACCCACTACTAGTTAAACTTGGGATTTTACTTTTGTCCTATTGCAAATATTATTCACTAAGCTGTTCATCTTTCTCTTTATGGCTATAACAAAGATCCTAAGTTTTGTGGGAGAATTTTTTCCCTCAGGTTAACTCAGCTAAAGCCAGCAGCTTTACAGTAGGAATTATTTTTGCTAGAATACATTCATAAGACTAACGCATATCCTCATGTGGTAGGCACATCCTCTGTTTCTTTATGTATCATCTAGTTTGTATCATCTATGCAATCAGCCCAGTATGCAGTACAAGACAGAATTCCTACAGTAGATGTAAATAATTCAAGGAAGTTTGTAACTCCTCAGGGAGATTTACTCACAGATCACCTGTTCACAAGAGTTTAGAGATGTCAGAGGAGCTACAGGATTATTATAGACCAACAATGGGAAAGGTTATAAAAAAAACAAAAAAAAAACAAAAAAAAAATCCCTATTATTACAGCACAGAACCAAAACTGTCTTTGATTTTGGTTAAATTAACAAACTTCAAAGGGATGGTCTAAATCTGCCACTGGAGGAATGTTGTTTGATTGCATCATGCACTGGGATGCTGCTGCAGTTGGATCCAGAAAGAATGACGCATCACAGTCTGACATGGCTCTGATAATAGATAAGTAAACTGCAGGACTGCCAAATGAAGAGGTAAAAAAAAAAAAAAAAATCCCAACAAAACCCAAAGAGCTGATAAAGCAAATTACGCCAACAGATTTTGCAGTGCAACACAGACAAAAGAAACCCAAACAAGTCCCATTCCTCTTACTGATGGGATGTGCCCCACATGGTATCATTGTAAATAGATTCTACAGAGAGTGAGAAAGACACCAGCACAGAGTTCTGCAGGACCAGCTGCCCATGCAAACGGGCCCTATTTGCCAGCTGAGAAACCCCAACCTACTGTCCACGTGCCTCAAATTCTATTCTACTGATTCACGTGTCACTCACACCTTGAGGAAGGGTCACAATCATGGGTGACAATACCCCAACCTTCTCCCTTTGTGACAATCCTTGTAGTTAACTCCCAAAGGCAAAGTATGCTAAGGACATTCTTTATATGTCCGGAGGCCGACAGACTGTCAGCTTCTTTACAAAGTGTACCACATATATCTAGGACATAGAAAGGATTATTTAAAACTCTAAAGGAGACATTTATACCCAGTACATTTCCAAAATAAGGATGGCAAGTTGCTGAAATAACTTATTTAAAACTTTTTCTCAAGTACAGAGTGATAGAAATAGAGTAAAATCATCTAGAAGGGGTTGGAAACACTTTCTCATGAAGTCTTAAACATCACTTCTAGTGACATTAACTTGAGCTACATGTCCCATCGGAGAGCAAGTGTCAGCAAAGTAAATGCATTAGTTAAAGCTTAATAGTAGTTTGGTGTTCAATATCCTGAAATATTTAATATGTTTTTTCCCAAAGTAAACTGTTATTCAGTTTTAATGAAGACATTAACCTGCCTGATTTGTAAGCTCCTGTGGGAAGTCAGTCTAAAACACTGTCACAAGTGGTATGCAGAAGTAACAAGAGCTGTGACAGGAAATCAAGCACATTTTAAATGTTAAAAAAGCAGCCAGAAAATGAGTCTCAATATGCTCTTGTTTTCTTTCAGTTTTGTTTATTTTTTGGTAATATGATTTCTGCCCTTTAAAAGATGCCAATTAAGGCTGGTTATAACGTAGTCTGCACGTAACTCCACATACTGAAATCTATGTGAGTTTTCACCAACTATTTTGTAAACAAGAAGCGGTAGAATACAGACTCAAAATAAAGTTTGGGTCAGATCCTGAACTTCCAAGACACTTTTCAGTTTCCAGCACTGTAGGATGACAGCTTCATACTGGAATCTACTGTTACACTTTTAGTCACAGTTTGAATTTTCCAGACTGACTTTGGATACAGTCTACATTTCATGGGAACAGCCGGTCTTGTGTGTTTTCAGCATGAAATGATGGTGATATAACAAGATGAGCAAAAATGGTGAGACCCCAAGCAATTACGGTGGGTGTGTACTCTTCCTGTAATGCATATTGGTGGTTTGACAAGGGAGACAGGCTGGCTGCTTTGTTTCACACTAGCTGTGCTCAGTTCATGCTGTCAAGCGTGGATTCTGACACTTAACAGTATTAATATTGCTATTTCTATTGATATAATTAGCACTTCTATAAATAATAGCTAAGGCTGCCACAGCTAAGTATATTACTGCAATCAGCACCATCAGGCCTTTCTTCGTTGCACACCCTCCTGGAAATACAAGCTGATTGATCTCAACGAGAAGACAGGCACTGAGCAACGCTGTTGATTCTAGCAGCCCAGCTAAGCGCAGCTACCACTGTGTAGAAGACTCTCCCAAACAACTAGTTTGTATGTGTGAGACTAAAGTTTCTCACCAGTCTTGCACCTGCCAATGTCTGAATGCTATAAATAGGGACTCTTCTTTTCAGCCACACTGTAAAAAAAAAAACCAAACTCAACCCTCGCATTGAGTTCAGTGGGTGTTATTCATACATTACAATGGGGGAGAAGGCCTACGAATGTTTTGGAACTGGACCCAACCTTTAAATTCCAGCTAAACAGCACAAAGATTTTATTTACTTTACAGCTATGAAACAGGAAATTGCTTAACAAAACAGATATTGCTTCTTCCAGAGAAGAATAGCAGCACCTGCTATTTCAAGCCCCGATTTCATTCTGTTACACTTAAAAATACTGAAGAAAAACAACTTTTCTAGAGGCCCAAACACCAAACCTCGGGCATTCCCAATTGAAGAACTTCACCTGTTTCATTATGCTGAAAAGCTGTAACTTCTACACAAGTTTCAAGGGTGTTTAGTACCTAACTTGAGGCAGTTATGCTTAAATAACTGCAACTTGCAACATCAGCATGAGAGGGAAATGTACAGAACTGTAGGACATGTACAAATGTACAGAAACGTAGTAGTGCTGGTGGTGGAAATAAAGCCTTAGGGCCTCAAAAGATGCACACAAAGATAAAAACAGTTAAAAATTACCAGAATTTTTTGAAACAGTGGGCATTTTCTGCTTTCTTCATCTTCCATAAAGTGATGTGGGTAAACACAACACAAAGATTATCTGAAGGCCAACATTTACAGTGTCCAGAAATAGAAAGTGTTACATGTCAGAAGAACAGCCTAGATTTCTGACCGTAGTTTGTCACAAAAATACTTTAAAAGTTTTCAGTTCTTAAGCTTCAGGCAAATCAATGTGATAAAGGTCACATGGGGAATTAAGTCATTTGTGTGTATAATCAGTATTGGGTGTGAGACATGCACATTTTTGAATCCTATTTGTTAGCTGCAGTACTTGAAAATTTAAGCAGTAAAGAGAAGCCTACAATTCCAGAGAAGCTTTGAACGGCCGTACTACCAATACAGCTGAGTTTGTACGGGACCAAAGCACTCACACAGCACTATGTCTTTCAGTAGCACCAATGCCAAAATCATTCCTGTATAATTCCACTGATGTCACTTCAGTTATTTCAGAGGAAATTCATGTCCAAGCCACGTTCTGCTTTCTGATGAAAACACAGAATAACTGCACCAAAGTTTATAAAGCTCCCGACACTGGCATTTATTCTCAAGCCAAACTGCCAATGTAATAACTGGCACCTACCATTCAAAATTATTACTTAAGATATTATATATCACCATAGCAGCAGCATTTTGGAATTCTCCATGTACACACCTTTGCAAATATTTGTGATGACAGCAGATGGTTATTATTCCCATTAAACAGATAGGAAACAAAGACTGAGCAATTTTCCCTAAAGTCAAGCATAGAGTTCATGGCAGAGCAGCGCTTCCCAAGTCCCAAGTTTTAAGCGTGGAACCAAAACCTGTAAAAAAAGTACTTAGTCTTCAGTAAGATTTCCTGAAAATATAAGAAGCAGTATCTGGACTGGACCTCACATTTGGGGGGGGGGGAAGAAGATAAAAGAGTAAGAATTTAAAAAAAAAAATAATGAGTATCAGACTCAGACCTTCTGCTGATATTTGCAAAAAATGTGAGAAAAATTGAGCACCACACAAAGTGGGGTGCTTTGGCATTCCCTGAGGCACCTTTCAAGAGTACCTGGCAAAATCAGTAGATCCACTGGTATCAGTAAGCACAAAATAACTTTCACCCAGAAATCTTCTTTTGTTCTGCTCACCCTGCTCAGGCCACAAAGTACAGGATTTCACAAAGCAATACACACCTTTCAAAATCACCTCTGGTTTGAAAACCTGTCAGTGGCAATTATTTTCTTTTGCTTCAGAAACACACAGTGATTCATCTCTATATATGCCGCTCATGAAAATCAAGAACTGAATTTTGGGTCTTCTGTGTGGTTCTGATACTAAGGATCAAGGGTCAGGATGACTGTGGAAGGCTAAACAAAGTTTGCTATATGCTGTGGATTTGAGGGACCGCACTGGTTTGGTTTTGTTTTCCAGTGATTTGTGCATGCTTTCTGCAGTAGCTGGCCTCTTCAGAGAGCCTAAACTGCTGGTAAGGTTCCTTGGGCTACTATGTATGCAATTACAGATGAATTCTGCTTATTTAACTCTAATTTGGTGCTTGGAACAAATTAAAAATAATTATTTTTCCCCATAGCATCTTCTACATTAATATCTGCAGTCACTCTGGAATCTTAATGAGCTAAACTTCCTAAGTTCAGCTCATAGTGGTCCATACTTGGCTAGAGGACAGCCTTTTTCTTAACGATACACATGCGATCATTTGGGAACAGTTTGCAAATCTAAAATCCCACCTCGCTTGAAGGGATTTACAGCCTCACATGACAAACTACGCTGAACAATACTGAGGCCCTGTGAAAAATAAACAAAAAGAACACATTTATTTTCTAATACCAAGATGGAAATAGCAAGACTTGAGGGCCACCTGGAATCTGACCAAGGTTACCCAGCAAGAATCAAATCCTATTTGTCTTAGGCAGGCAGTCCTGCTGAAATCAAATAAGCCTACAGCACAGATCAGTATACCAGGGCTGTGGTTTAACCTCTGAGGCATGCTATAAATCCTGTGCCATAAAATAGGTGCTATGGATTAATTTCTAATCCCAAATTATAACTCCTCATTGAAGGGCTGAAAACCCAATTTCCCTTACAGATTTAAATAACAAGGACAGAGCCATGCTGAGAGCTTTTAAGACTTTACTTTTCAAATATCGAACAAAATATTTTCCAAGATACCCAATTAGTGCAGTGACAATTAAACCACAGTTTGAGGTAAGAGAACAAATCATACACTGTGACACAGCATCTTTTTATTCTAAATCTGCTTGCGCATCTAGTCACTAATTTACCCAATAAATTAATTCCACAAGTGGCTCTCCGAGTCATCAGTTTGAATTATCAAGTTTCTGCTGTATTTCCAAAACAATGCCAGGCATGCGTGTGTGTAGGAGGGATGGGACAAAGAGGCCAATAGGTGCAGCTGTGACCGGGGAGGCAGAAGGTCTGTTCAAACTCCGTCACCGACTGCTCTTTGACATTGGGAAGTCATTGCAGTGCTGTTTAATTCAGGGTCTTTCTAGCATTCCATATTTTAGCTCTCCCCAAACATCTGGAAGGCAAAGACAACCCCTCATGAACTTCATAAAAATCTTCTTTTCCCCTCAAAATCAGAAACAGTAAGGGAGGGTGGGGGGAGAAGGGGGTTTTGCACACCTGTTTGGATCTGTTGCTTTTATATCTTCCCCATGGGTAAACCAGAAAAAAAAATGCAACCTCCACAAAGCATCTTTTTACAAGTATGGGTGAAAGACAACCTCTGTAAATTCAGGCTGTTGAATGAGCTGGCTGTTATCTTGTACATCTGGGATCACTGCCGCTTAAGATCCCAACTGCTCCCTTCTTTGCTGTCAGTGCTAGCAATCCTGATTTTCAAGCAGGGGGCTTAGGATTCTGTTCTGATATTACGAGGTAGAAACAGCAACCATTAAATCCTTGCCCAGAAGCATTATTTCCTACCTTCCCCATGCTAAGACAACAAACAAGATACATTTTAAGTCTTGTAAACCATTTTGGAAAACTCAGAGCATCCAAATCCTCAACAACCAGCTAGTCACAGATTCTAGATGCTACGAGAAAGTTTTTTCTTCTGCTAGAAATGAGGACTCTTTTTTTTTTTTAAAAAAAAACACCTACAGATTAAATGATGAGATTTAAAATAATGCTAAAATCTTCTGTAATGTTCTTCCTGCATTACAAATGGACTATTAAATCAGTGAAGTGCCAATCAAATGCTTTTGTACTTTGAAAGAAAGGTTTAAATAACAAAAGCAGTTTTTCAGGCCTCTCTCTCCCTCCGTAGTCAGTGTCACCTATGCACTAATTACAACATATTTACTCTCTTTTCTAGTGAGATCAAAATTGAATAGATTTTTCAGAACATGATTTTAAAGAAAAGTTGCAATCAGAGCTTCGTGGATTCTGCCTGTTATTAATCCAGTTTGTCTAAGAAAAAAATACAATATTGTGCAGTAAACTTCAAGATGCATGACAGGATTGAATAATAACAGTTCAGCTTTAAAAATCAACTCACTGCATGACCTGGGGTGAACCATTAATTAACTAGGGCCAAATCCTCTGTGGACTAAACACAATGAACTAGCCAGTTTTTACAAGCCAAAGATCTGGCCCCAAGTTTCCAGAAGTTTTGATTTGGGCTGGCCAAATACTGGAATTCTCGTCCTATGAAAAAAAATGTTGTGTTTCAGAATAAGAAACAAAGCTTTTGCATCCTTTGTGGAATTAAAGTTCCAAACAAATCCTTTAAAGGGGTAAAAGGGAAGAAAAAAAAAGAAAAAAGGTGTAAGTCTCTCAGGAGATGAGTCTGTTAACTGTGCTTTCTCCCTGTAAGCAGAAAGTGGAATTGACAGCAGTTGTTAAGGCAGGTAGCCATGAACCATCTCTTTAATTTTCTGGACAGAAAAAAATATCAATTTTTTTTCCAGAAAACTGGAACTTTCCTGCAGAAAACTGCAACTTTACAAATACCACATTTTCCATTGGGGTGGGAGGAATCCTCCCAGTCAGCTCTAATATTGTGTACTCATAGCATCTACTGAAGGCAGCCTAGTTTCTCTGAGGATTTACTCATGCAAGAGAAGATGACACTACCTTCTTACTGTAAGATTTGTGCCTCGAATTACTTTGTTGCAAAGCACCCTGAGATTCACAGGTGCTATACAATACTGAATTTCTGTAACATTAGCCCCATAATTTCAGACATCACTTCTAAATGAGAGTATATCCCGGGCACCCAGAAAGACCCAACAAGATGTTCAGATTTCAGCACTGTTACACAGTTGTAAATAACCACAGATGTTACAGAGATACTTTTTTCTTCCTAAATAATTGCCTTGATCCGAGAACTTAGCTTCAGGCTTCGTATAATATCAGTTCGTTTTACCGGACTGTGACTCATACTTTCTTACAACCTCTCAGCTGCCGTTCAGCAAAGAGGGCTACGAAACCGAGCGGGTATTTAACTTGAAAAACCCTCATTTATTCGGCTACAAAACGAAGCGAAGTCTGTGTGACCTGACTGCCAGCGAGGCAGCCCGTTTTCTAGTTCTCTTGCTGCAGCGGCTAGCAAATTCGTTTTACCTCAGCGCTCCGTTTTACAACACACTCCCCGCGGACGGGGCTAGAGACGCCTGGCTAGGAGACCCTGCCATCTTGGCACAGACACACGCCTGGCACCGGGAAGGACGAGCGACTGATCGCTCTTAAAGCCACCGGCGGACCCGCGATGCGAAGCGTCCCGACGGCTCGCTCAGGTAGAAACGCGCTGCCAACCTCAGCGGGGATCAACGTGCCTATTTCCTCTGGGAGCCCGAAAGGACGGCAGGAAAAAAAAAAATAAAACCGCTGCGCTCATAGGTG
>VXBZ01006148.1:392470-405234 GCA_013399135.1 Heliornis fulica
GACGCCCAGGCCGACGGGAGCGCGGCGGGCAGGTCCGCGCTTGGCTCGCCGCCGGCCAATGGCGCGCAACCCTCTGACCCCGCCCGGGGCCGGTGGAGGAGCCGTGCCCGCGCTGTGGCGGTTCCCGGCGGGGCGGCTGGTAACGGCTGCCCGGTCAGGCAGGGGTGCTGCTCGTTCGCCTCACGCAGCAGCGGCGGCGACCGGCTCGGCCCCGGCCGCGGCCCCAGCCCCGGGTGTGGGAGGAAGGGACACATCATCGTTTCCTTCCTCACGCCGGGGCCCGGGGGTGAGCTCAACCCCCGCGCACCACGGATCCCGTAGTGCTGCCTCGGCCGCCTGAGGATTCCGTGGGCTCGTCCCGCCGTCACAACGCGGACGGTCCTCGTTGCGTGGTGGTTCCGAGGCCCAGGAATCGGGGTGAAGTCCTTTCCCCAAGAGCGCTCCAGTCTCTGCTAGGGGCCTGGGACTCCTCACCTCAGCGCAGGGCTCTAGGATCCTCTCTGTAGGGCTGGGGTGCAGACCCCCATCAGGCAGAAGTGCTGTTGGGTTTCCCAGTGCAGGAAGCATTGGTACGTGTTGGGTTTGCAACCGAGTCCAAAGCACCGATGCCACCAGCACTCTGAGGATTCCCTTACTGACAGACCTTTGTCACAAGGCTTGTGTCATTCCTTCCCCAGAAGGGACCTGGGGCTGTTGCCTGTATCGGTCTCCATCCCTCCACACCAAAGGGGAAGGCCACGACCTTCCATGTTTTCCTTAACTTGAGTGTATTTATAAAGTTATTACCATCCTTAGCACCTCTTCTGATTTCTTCCTTTACCACTGTCTGTCACCCTGCATGCTGGCACTGTTCTTTCAGAACACTATTCATGTGACAATCTTCTTCCACTCTCTGCCTACTCTTTTTGTTTCAGGTTAACTGAAAGTGACACTTTACCCAATTTGTATCTTAGTATACTTCCTTCTTTCTGTACCCTAGGCTAGCTTACATTTGGAAACTGTCATTCCTATGACAACAACATAACAATTCTTCAGTTTCTTCATTCCATCAGTTTCCTATTCTCTGTGCTTCCCTTTGCATGGATCACCAATCTAGAGTTGCTACTTTAACCCACCGCTGCCTTCCAGTCACATAACAAGTAATTTATACCTGTCTGTGAGGAAGAGCTCCAATTGGTTTCTCCGTCTTCCATGTAGAAGTTCATCATCAGTGTTTTCTAGGGAATTAAACCTGTTGAGGTCCTTCCTGCACAATTGAATCACCAAATGGTTTGGGTTGGAAGGGATCTCACCTAGTTCCAACCCCCTGCCATGGACAGGGACACCCTCCACTAGCCCAGGTTGCCCAAAGCCCCATCCAACCGGGCCTTGGACACTGCCAGGGAGGGGGCAGCCACCACATCTCTGGGCAGGCTGTCCCAGGGCCTCACCACCCTCACAGGGAAGAATTTCTTCCTTATATCTAATCTGAATCTGCACTCCTTCAGCTTAAGGTCATTACCGCTTGTCCTATCACTTCACTCCCTGACAAAGAGTCCCTCTCCAGCTTTCTTGTGGGCCCCCTTTATGTGCTGGAAAGCTGCAATAAAGTCTTCCTGGAGTCTCCTCGAGGCTGAACAAACCCAACTCTCCTAGCCTGTCTTCATAGGACAGGTGCTCCAGACCTCTCTTCATGGCTCTCCTCTGGACTTGCTCCAACAGTTCCATGTCTTTCTTGTACTGGGGACCCCAGAGCTGGACACAATACTCCAGGTGGGGTCTTACCAGAGCAGAGTAGAGGGGCATAATCATGCTTGAGTTGTTACAGTTGGCTTTGTGGTCTGCAAGTGCACGTTGCTATCAGCCTCCCGTTGCCATCAGCTTGGACAATTCTGCTACTTGCTTACAGAAAGCTCCTCTGTCTCAGGAGTGGGGTTTTGTAGCAGACCCTTACTGGGAGAGTGCCCAGCTTCTTTCCTCCTTTCATTATTCCCAGGGGCTCCTAGCAGCTCTCCCTCTCTGAGTGCCTTTGATTTCGGAATTTGTGTATAATAAGCAAGGCCATCTCTCCCATTCTGTCCTATCCTCCCTGAAAACGGGATTGCCTCATAGAATTGTATTCCAGTCATGGCAGTTACCCCACTGCATCTCTACTGCCCAAAATAGAATGTACCCTTTACTTTTTAGTCTAGGTAGCCCTTTTTTTTGTTTTTGAGGGATTTTAGGTTTTGATTTTTAATGTGATGGGAGTAACAACTAAGCAAATTATAACAGGTAGTAAAAGAAGGTAAGGACCCAGTCAGACTCAGCTCAGTATTGTTGTGAAGCACTTGGATTTTAAGCACTAGTGTAATCTGACTGCAGAGCTGCTTAAATGTAAGCGTACGCCGAGGTTCTTTGCTGAATCTAAGCTTTAAATTTCTTCTCATTTTCTTGTGGCCTGTTCTGCAATTTTAAGCTGAGACAGAGTGTGAAGTAAAACACTCAGAAAAATAATTTCTCTAGGGCATATTCTGTTTGATAATGTCATACCTGGAACTTCATCTGGGCTGTCAAAACAATGGCGCATGACAATAAAACTGAGCACACTTCATATACATAAATCTTTCACAGTCTGTAACTAAGTATCAAGAATGAGCTGAAGGCTCCTCTAGCTGAGTTATTTTGCTGAATGAGAGATTACATGACCGTCAGAGAGCAGAAAACTCCCAGCTAGGAGTTCTAGGTAACAACACATAGAGGTGGGAATGAATGACTAAAAGGCAGAAGGACATGGGATTTTAAAGAGATGAGGAAGAAGAGATTCCTCTCCTTGAACAGCATTTTTTGTCCACCTCAAAACATGAGGCTGCATTTCTGGTGAGAATGACAGCTGTACCAGAGATGCCCAGCAAGTTGTTGGTGATTTGCTGACACAACAGTGAAAAGTGTTTCTAGTGATGACATGGGCCTGCTTCTGTTTAATGTCATCATTAAAAATTGTGGGATAGAGGGCACGCTTTTAAAATTTATGGTAAGAAGTCAAGCTAAAAAATGTTACAAGCAACTCAGAGGGAATAACGAGAATATGAACCAGTTGTGTTAAATTGAGAAAGTGATTCAACCAGTTTTTATTTAATAAAGTTGTTAAAGCATGGCATAGAAGTAGAAATCAACTATAGAAACAGTTCAGGAATTTCCTTCTGAAAGAGGAATACCTAAGGAGGCTGAAAGACTGCAGAAGAGGATCTGAGAGGTCAGGCTAGAATGCAAAGCTGAAGGTCAGCTGAAATGCAAAGCAAAGGTAAAAAAGGAAATCTCATTCAGGGGTGTACAAACTGGACAGTTGTACCTACAGTAAGCCCAGGAAGAACTATCACAGAGTCACAGAATCATTAGGAGTTGGAAGGGACCTCGAAAGATCATCTAGTCCAACCCCGCTGCCTGAGCAGGATAACCTAGATTAAACCACACAGGAACGTGTCCAGATTGGTCTTGAATGTCTCCAGAGAAGGAGACTCCACAACCTCTCTGGGCAGCCTGTTCCAGTGCTCCATCACCCTCACAGTGAAAAAGTTAAAAAAGTAGTTCTTCTACAGCCAGTGTTGAGGAGGCCTCAGCTGGAATACTGTAGTTTTGGACACCTCATTTAGAAGAGGTTTTGAAGACCAGAGACTTAAAGGTGTGAAATGGCAATTATAGGAGTCTTAGAAAACATGTCCTGCAAAAATAAAAGGCAGAGGAACTAGATTTCTTCAGTCTGGAAAGGGGAAGAAAAAGGGGAGTGATACAAAGTTCTTACATTAAGTAGAATTGCTGTTGAGAAAGATATAGAAATTGTTCTCCAAATCCATGGGGCCAAGGCAAAAGGTAGCAGCAGTATTTTCATTCAGATATTGGGAGAACCTTTTGTGGGTTCAGCACAGTAATAGAGTGCTTGGAGGCCATAGGATCCCCAATGCAGGGTGCTTTTCAAACTGTAACAGATTGGGGCCCACCACCCTCTGGACAATTGTCAAGCAGCAAAGCAGGAAGATCTTGAGTGGCACACTGCTTGCTGGGACATGCTGGGAACTGCAACACTGGAAGCAAAACATCTGTGAGAAACCACTCAAATCTCCCCAGGTCTTCCAGCAACAGCCAGCAGCTCCTGCTTTTCCTGAAGCCACAATACCACCGGTCAGCTCAGTAGCAGCACATTGCCTCTCTAAACAGCAGCGGTTCCCAGCTTCTGCTTAGTTTTGTTGTCAAGCTTAATGCCAAGTCAGGACATGACTTCTGGGAGGCTACCAGGCAGTGGCTGTCAGATACTGGTTTAAGNAAAGCTTAATGCCAAACCAGGGCTTGCAAATATAGTCAGGACATGACTTCTGGGAGGCTACCAGGCACTGGCTGTCAGATACTGGTTTAAGTGTTGTATACACTTGTCCCTGCAAGATCAGGTGTAACATCTTTATGAGCAGGGGTTTGACTTAGAGGATCCTTAAAACAAAATGCCACTTTGTAGCTCCTCACCTCTGTGCTGCTTGAGCTAAAACCCTTTCGAGTATAATTCCTTTCAAGCCAACAGAGTTGCAAGCAAATGGCTCTATTTCTGGAGTCATTTATAAAAACCCCAGATCTTAAAAATAAGGTGTCTGGTCACAGAAGTAGAAGGTCTGGTAAGCTTGGAGTCTTGGAATAATAGCAACATTGAAATATACTGCCTTTTTGTAGTAACTTTATGCATTTGAATATCAAATTCCTTATAGTTGGTTACTGAACTCAAGTTTTGGGCCTGAATTTCCTACCTTAATTGGCGAGAATGAAGAAGTAATCCCTCATCAGGCAGAGCTCCTAGGAAAAGAATAAAAAGTCTAATTTATCGCATTCTTTCAATACAACTTCATTTTTGAGCATTTTGTGACAATCTGACCTAATATTGCACTGATTCAGACAATAGAGCTGTTCTATTGTACTTTAATGACTGGAAATGTAATTTGCTTCCTGTTTAATATTTAAGCCAGCAATAATACCAAAAAGGCTTATTGCTCCTAAGAAAAGATGAAAGGGGCATAACTCTTAAGGTTTTTTATGTTCAAAATTTGACCTACTTTAAAAATACTAGAAGCTCGTGGGAATGGTCCTCAGAATTAAAAATACCAATATAAGATTGTTGCCTGGGAATTTTAAGATACATCACTTCCAGCTCATTGAAAAGCAGAATTTCCCTCCCAAGGGAAATCCAGATAATTCAAAATTAATTTTTGTCCCAAAATACTGAATTAGCAGAGTTTTTCAAAAGAAGGGAAGTTTTAAAAGAAAAAAAACCCCAACATTCTGAACTTTAGAAATATTTAATTTGGGTTTGATGACTATCTTGAATTTTTTTCAGTCTAGCTCAGTGGAAGATCAGTCTGTGCCTGCGCCATCTACCTGTGCTGACCCTTGGAACACCAGAACTCTTTGGGCTTGCTTTCCCCATAAAGGCCCACTGCCTTTTTGTTGGTGTTACTGCACATCCCACCACACTGTTGGATGACACTTAGCAGAGCTGTGCATGCAGCATTCCCTCTTTCCCTGCCCTACGCCTCTTGCATTAGAACCTTCAGGGGCCACATTCCTCCTTAGGAAGCTGTCCCCATTGCAGGGCTCAGTGAGGGGATTCCCACACATTCATGGAAAGGAAACCTGAGGTCCAGGGCCTCATGAAGTCCCTCAAGGACAGAGACACTTCTGATACTTTACATATAACAAGAAGATGTACACTGTTAAGCCACTGTCACAATTCCACCTGACAGTTGGATATGCTGGTCTTCGTGTAAAGCTTACTTATTTTCTTAAAACCATCTGCTTGGGATGACCATTGGTAAATATATGTTAAACCTCCAAACTATCACAAGTAATTCCATGCAAATATATGTATTTAGTCAGGCCCAGCTAAAGCACCACTAAAACTCACTCCTCTAAAAGCACACTCAAAAAATGCCAGGTAGCACTGGAAGAAAGACAGAGGAGACAAATACTTTTGAATGTTTTCTTTAACTTGGTTTCGTAAGAGGGTGGCATCTCTTTCTAAACCCTGACATTTTGACAAACAATGATGCTTTGTGTTATCCTCTAGTGAGAAGAAATGTGAACAGAATAGTTTTGGGCAGTCTGTAAGACAGCTTGGGAAGGAAGACTGCTGCACGCTGTTCCCAGATCGGTCATTTACTTGCTCCATGTATTTGGATAAGATACTTCATCCTTATCTGTATGCCAAGATTGTACTGCTTTAACTGTACCAGTTCAGTAAAGCTATACAAACTCTGTAGTATTAACACAACTATATTGGCTTTCAAGTACTTTTATCAGAATAATATGTTCATGTTGGGCAAAGAATAACCTCACTACTCTAATGCACCTTTGTACCATTCCAACTGCTGGCACAGTGGGGAGTGTACTGTTATTACAAACAGCTAAAAAGATCTCAGCCTTCACCAAAATACTTATCCCTAGTACTAAATTCTGTGTAGACCACCTTTGGTGCCTCACTTTCCCCTCATCTATACAAGGCTTTTAGTGCTTACCTTGCAGAGCTGTGGAGCCTTAATCCCTGTCTGTAACAGGGCTTCACAAAGTCTGCATTAAAGGTGCCAAGGCTTATTTTTAGCGAGTCACAGAGCTTTTTTGAGTCTTTAAAAAGTGCTTGCAAGAGGCAGCTGTGCCCCAAAACATGCCATAGCAGAGTTCGCCTGGGCTTTCTTCCTTTTTCGGTGAGCATTTCATATTACATTTGACTCAGACTTTTTCTGACAACATTTTCACGACATAGTGACTGTGAAGTTGTCCCTGTTATTTTGTACATTAATGTGGAATACACTCCTCTATTTCTCTGGTCTTTGGGGATTGGCTTTTTTCCCTTCCCACCGTTAGTCTGACAAGCAAAGGTTAAATCAAAGAGGACCGAAATCTTCCTTGTTCAAGCCAATAACACAATAAGGGTGTTTTCCCTGCTGCCTTTTACCTAAAATCTGATAGCAAAAAAGAGAAGTCAAGAGGCTGCCATCTGTTGGGACAAACTAGGGAGGACACCACAGCCTCAAACCCTGGCAGCACCTGACAGGAGTTGAGCAATGTTGGGCTAATTGTTGGTGTAAATGACATCAGCATTTGGCCTATGATCAGTAGCTTCTCTCCGAATAATTTAGTAAGTACAAATATTAAAAATACTTGAAGTTAGACATTAACCAGATGAAATGTTTAGACAGCAATAGTAAAATGCATTTGATCAAACTTTATGGACTGAAACTCAAACAGAGCTTTATTTAGTAATAATAATAGGGATGCTGATGCAATTGCTAGTTAATCAAAAGGGAAAAATTCAGAAGCAACAATCTTTTGAAATTAAAGAAATGTCATCTCAAGGACAGCTTTGAATTAGTTCACATAAGATCTCCTAATCCTCAAATCCATTCTGATGGCTCTTTTCCCACAGGCATTCGCTCTGAGCACCAAGGCCACTGATTTTGAAGCCATGGAGCAAGACACTTTGCAAGCAGGCTTTCTTCTGTTTCCTTCAAGCCACAAAGTCTTGCCACAAGCCACAAAAAAAACCTCCCTCAGCCCTGTACCGACTCGGTTGTGTGCTACACTGAATATGAGATTCAGATCCAGCATTAGCACAAGAAGTCCAGATTTTACAAAGGCCCCAAAAGATGCCTACACAGAATGGGATGGATGCATTGGAATGGGGTCCTCTAGACTGTCAGACTCTAAAGGTTTACATATCTCTGTTTTCTGAACGTCTGAGTGGAACATATCCTCACCCACATTGTGGACATAAAGCTCCTCTCACCTGCTTTCTTCCAAGTACAGTGTTTAAGCAAAGTTCAAGGATGTAAAAACAGCCACTCTTCCTTTTGGATGGTAGCCCGGGTCCAGGAATTCTGTTAAGCTGGAGGAAAGGTGAGACCTTAGAGAGGCCCACTGGATTTTAAGTGCTGGAGTCTTCCCATCAGGCCTGCTTTCCAAGACACCTCCGGCAGCATGGAACTCCAGCCTGAAGCTGCTTGCTGGTGTCTAGGGAGTGGGTCACATCTGGCTTGAATTTAGCATTTGCTGTTTGTTAGCACTCTAAAGACTGTTTAATTTATGCACAGCCTGCGTGTATGTGCATATGTATGTATTAAGTAAGAGACAGCTGGTCCTGTGCAGACAAGGTTGACTGTTACCCCTGAGGCAAGGGGCCCATGGAAAGCAGGGTGGCCGGTGTTGCAATATTGCCCTTTACAATTCTTTGACCTCTGCTTGATATATTTTTCCATAACCCTAGGCAATGAGCTCTCTGTGGGTGGGAGCTATCTGTGTGTTACTCTCTGTTATGTGAGGACATCGTTGTGGAATAGTTTCTAAACATCACTACCAGACAAATGATGCCAACAGGCAAGGTGGGCATTGCCTGAACCAGAGGAAGCCTACAAGGAGTTAAAAAGCTGTTCCTTTAGAACTGTGACAACACTAGCAAAACGTGAAAGCCACAATTGCTGAAAGCATGAATAAGAAACATGCATCACAAGAAGCAATAACTAGGATAGCATCACACAAAAGTGACACATGAACCCTCTGAGAAGGATGGTGGGGAGAGGACAGTAAGTATAGTGTAAAGTTGCAGTGTAAGAAAACACTGTTTTGAGGCTGTTTTGCCTTGACCACAGTATCTTGATATGGGACATTGCTCTCAGGATATTTATAGCCATGGACCACTGTTCAAGGAGCAAGTTAGCGTGGTTGCAGTGTGCACCATTAAGGACAAATGAAACTCAAAGCTGTACCAGAATAAAGTTAAGAGAGGCCCTTGGCTCAAAGTAAATATGACATGAGGGGCCCAGAGTATTCCCTGATTCCATGGGAACAGCATTCATCTTTTGCCATGAAACTCTGCTTAAGAATGCAAGTCCTTCATGTGGCTAAGGAAGCACTGAAGGCATTAGCTCAACTTACCTGATGCAGTACTGCCTGACTGCTTCTGTGGCCTCTGAAGCTTTAGCTTGGGGGGAATTACAAATATTCTGTTCTTCTCCAGGGGACATTAACTCTGGAACATAACACTAAGCATTAAGTTACAAAGCATATAATCATTTCACTACTAATCAACTCATGCTCATGCTAGAATCCTTACTTATTCCTCACACCTTCCCAGATCTCATAAGCTCCTCTTACCTTCTACTCAACTGTCCAGTTTAGATTGACTGTACGTGAACCCTGTCTGGTGTCAGCACAAAGATGTTTGGCATTCTGAAAACAGAAAGTAAAAAAGATTAAACAAACCTTAATGTAAAAATACAGTACATGACCTAATGTGCTCAAGGTTGTATTTATTTTCAAATTTAATTTCAGTAGAAGTGTACCTTTAAGATTAGAGTCAACATAATCAATGTCTATTCTGCTGCATTGTCAAGATAAAAATCCAAGTGATTTTCTAAAGGGACTGTGCCTAGCTTCCTGTGAAGTTCATGGTGATGAGTGGCCCTGGTAATGCAGAATGTTGTTCAGGAGGCTGGGAATCAGAACAGGCAGGCACTGTTTGTTTGTGCTATACAGTCCTGCAAGTTCCTGGGCAACTTATTTATTGTCTTTGTGTCTTTTACTTTGGAGAGAAAGTAGTAATATTTCTAATTTCTGTCCTCAAAATTAAAAGCATAAAGTAAGGGGAGTAGAGATATTGCTCATGCTATCTGCCATTGTAAGTCTGGGATAATGAATGAAAAGTCTAAGTAGGGGCATGGGGGACATTACTAGCAACAGTGGAGCAAGATTGTACTGAGTATTAAGTTTAGATATCTATAAAAATGTTAACTTCCTTGCTGCTTCCAAAAATAAGCTTGTCTTGCCCTTCTCTGGACAGCTATCAGCACTTGCTGCATTTAGTGAGAGTGCAGAAGTGACAGCCCTCAGCCTCTGCTTGCTCCCTTATTTCTTTTCACATTAGGATATGACCTAAAGGGTTGCAGGGACACCATGTTGCCCGATTACTGGATGATGTCAGCCCCAATCATCTATTTATCATGTCTCTGGGGCACTGAATCATTTCCTTTTTTGTGCCCTTTATGATGAAGGGGAACTGGAATTAAGCCCTTTGCCTTTCATAGCCCCTGGCTAGTAGTATCTGGCATGGGAACCAGTCATAGTGAGCTGGCTGTGCTGGAACTTCCCATTTTAACCATAAGTGCTTAGAAATTATGGTGCTACCATCCCATCTAGTGGAGGAATCAGATTAATTCATCAGCTGCTTGTTGCTAAGTAAGCACATACTTCTGCTGTGACTGTAAGAGCAGAGCTATCAGCCTTGTAAGGACGCAAGCAGTCTGCATAACCTGCTCACATGTTGCTGATTCACCCAGTGAATAACAAAAAAAAAATAATCTCAAAGTTTACATTGCTGTCATGCAGCAGTAATTATACTAGAAGACCAAGTCAGAAAGACAATCTCATGACCAATTTGGGAGTGCTCACCAAAGGAGAAAAAACATCTCTGTAGCAGTACTTCACTAACTGAGAGCAATAGTGAACTAAACAATCCCACCACTTTTTACGTTCTTCCCTTGCTCCTCCACAAATGCAGGTGTTTTGACCTCATGTCCTTCTGAACCTCACCAAACTGGTCACCCTCTTTTCCCATGTCTCTGTAACAACTAGCAGAAGACATCTGCTCTAGGAAGGAACAACTGCTACCTTTAACTACAGACAACAGTTTTGCTGCTCCAGGGCATGGACATGAAAACCAGCTGTAGTTTCTTGAGTTGCTGCCAATCTGAGGCTAACAAACACTTTGCAATTCCCCATAATCTTCCTACAAGCCCCCTGATCCACCTTGGAAGAGTTTCATCTACTTCTCAGGCAGGATGGAGAGGGAGATATCCCTTCTTACCACATGGAAAAAGCTGCAGACCCAAAACCTGTTAGGCTAACCTTCCCTGGCAGAACTGTTTGCTAACAGGTCAGGTGAGAGGACACATCTCAAAAACACCTAGCTCCAGTACAATTCGATGTCATTTTGACTTGCACTTGCATTTGAAATGCAGGGTCGATGTCTGATAGATCTGAAAATGGATTTGAGGGACTCCTTGTTGAAGACAGTTTATTCTGCCAGCTCTAAGCATCATTCCCCATCGCTGACCACTGGCAGCTGCACAGCGCAGAGACCTGTTTGCTGCCACTGGGCAGCCAGTTGCTTTATGGTGCCACATGCACGTGCACCACAGCAAGTGGGAAGCTTATGTGCTAATAGGATGAAAGAAAGCTAGCCCTGAACAGGGAGAGAGCTGCAGACACTTTCTGTTCTGTTATTGACTTGATTAGAACCCATCAGGCCATCTCTCTAAAACCATCCATCTCAATTTCCAAGATAAGAGTCTCCCTTATGACCATCAGTCTTGCTAGCACACAGGGAGACTCTGGGCATGGAACTGTCTGGATGCAAGAAGGCACACAAGATAGGCGATTGTGCTCCCCTCTGTACAGATTATCCACCTCGAGTAAGGAATCAGACATTGCTAATGCAATCTGTAGGACAAGATTGAATCCAAAGAGCTTATGGAAACACCTTTTGTAGATCAAACACTGATTCCAGCTAAGATTACTAGCTGGAAAAGGATGTGTGGAATCCTTGGACCCCTGGAAAAGGATTACTGATGTATAATGGGAGTGTTAGATGGGAGCTATTTCTGTCCTCTCCCTACTTACAGATCACCTACAAGTTAAAACACTATTTGCACAACATAAAAATAAAGTGCCTTCTCCCATCTGGGTGTGCCTTCAGCTTTTGCACCCATAAGCCCAAATCACATTATTTTTGTAGTATGGAAAAGCAGCAGTTGGAAATGCACTAGATGGCAGTGTTCCTTTTGAATCATTGCTGATACACTGCTCCACCATGATTCAGAAAGCAAGGCCCTGATAAGTGTTGATATCATCATCTCCAGGGTATTCTTCCAAATTTTGAGATTCCAACCCAAAATTCTCTTTAAGTTTTTGAGGTAGAAAACTGCAATCTGCCTCCTCGAGTCCTTTCTGCCATCACCTCAGGGAAAGCCTTCCTCATGTTCAGTTGCCCACTAGTGCTTCTTGCTGTTGAGCCCTTGGGCCTAGTGCCAAATCCAAAGATTAGTTGTGTTTCTACACCATGGGGGTATAGCTACTTATATGTTGCTTAATCTCATTCATACTGAGCTTAACATATGTGGTGGGTTTTCAGTGTGGTTTCTTTAAGAAGCAGCTAGAAAGTTTCTTAAGGGTCCAACAAAGCAAATCCCAGCTGGGCTCCCAAGGCCCAACTCCCAAACGCTGTTGCTGACAAGGCCGGCTGGGCCAGTCAGCGCTGGTCACAGGCCTCTGGAAATCACATTTGAGAGAGAGAAAAACCCAAACAGCCACATTTTGCCACCAGAGAAGGGAGTGAGAAGATGTAAAAAACTTTGCAGGCACCAAGGTCAGTGAAGGGGGGAGGAGGAGGCGCTGAGAGAAGATTCCCTGCAGTCTGTAGAGAATACCATGGTGAAGTGGGTGTCCCCCTGCAGCCCATGGAGGATGAAGAGACCCCACTTGCAGCCCATGGAGAGGCACCTGGGCCAGGCAGGAGCCCACCATGGAGCAGGTGGAGGAATAGGGAAGAATCTGTGACCTACATTGGAGCAAGCCCCTGGCAGCACCTGCAGCTGGTAGGAGAGAGATAAGAGACAGAGACAGAGCAATGGAGGCCCACACCGGAAGAGGTTTGCTGGGGGGCTTGTGACTCTGCGTGGGACAAGGCTGGGCCCAGCAATCTGGGACTGAGAGACTGAGAG
>VXBZ01006150.1:0-91569 GCA_013399135.1 Heliornis fulica
CTACCTGAGAAACTTTATCCTTTGAGTACTAACTGCAATGACTCGACAACTTATGCTTTGAAGATACCTATATTTAACTGTCATATCTAACTCCTGTTTCTGTTCTTCCAAGACTGGCATAACGAGTGTCCTGTACAGTATATGAAGGTCTTCTCAACCTTGAAATCCATGCCATCAACTACAGATGTACTCAGTTTATAAGCAGCTCTGTAGGTTGTTTGAACAGCTTCTGATATTCACCAATGTAATAATTTAAAGCTAGAGTCTCTAGTTATTTAGCTCTCAAATTACATTTTCAGGTCAGAAAATAGGGTTGAAATGGGTCAATGCAGTAGGAAGTCTGTATAGAAAGAACAGCATAAAGCACAGTACTTGATAGCCACCAGACCTGATTGTCTGCATCCACCACCATGGGAATTTATGGGGATGTGAGAGCTGCCCTTCCCTTAGATTGTGTCTTCATGCACATTTAAGCACAGCTGCTCATATTAACTAAAGAGGGTTAAAATGATCCATCTTTATTTTGAAGGGCAATTTGCTTTCTCAGAGTGCTTTGTTATTTACATGCTGTGCTTTTCTCAGCTGGGCCAGGCTCAGCCTATAAAACCTTTTCAAAACTTTCCCATGTAAGAGGAGCAGTGCAACTGCCCCTCTTAACACATTCCTTTTGTTGGCTGCTGCCTGGGAGCTTTCTCCAGTTTCCTCTGCCATAGAGCAAGTTCGATCCCAAGTCATCCAACGTCCTGATATTTTCTAAAGCCATCCATTTCCCAGTGAAGGTTACCAGACATCACAGTAGTTCTTAATTTCCCTTAATTCCCTTGGGTCTGAGATACATCAGGAACAATACAGAGTTGACCAGCTCATGTTGAGAAATGTCCTCTGTTGTTTGAACCATAGATTTCTTGTTCATTGATGATTCATGGAAGACTGTAATGTATCATCATGTTAGGTCTGTTTATTGACTATCATGCTCTGGCATGTCTTTTGCTCAGGATTTGTAGCAGATGTTCTAGTGGTTTGTCAGAAAATAAAGACCGTGATTTGAATAATACAATTTTTTGTACTAATTGCATCTTATCTAAAGAAGAGTCTTTGATAGCTGTCTTTCTTGGCTTGTCATTTTCTTTCTGGAGTTATTGTTTCATCTACATTTATTACTGTGTATTTTTTTATTCACACCAAGGATAGCTCCACAAGTTTCTTTGAAAAAACCTTTTGAAATGTTCTGTTGCTGCATCTTTCATTCATTTCTAGAAGCTAAAATTGATGAAAACCAGATACGGTACCAAGTGTTTGTGTGACATACAGAATACTAATGAGTGATTTTTTTAATACCAACTAATAACAAACAAGTGCTGAAAGTCAGCCAACATGATGATGAGGAAAGTGTCTCTATCTGCATGAGGAGAAAGAAGAAAAACTAAAAACCTAAAAGCAAGAAATTAATTTGGTACTGTATGCAAACATACATATCATTTGAGCTGAGTAAATAATATGAAGAAAATAAGCTATTTAAATTTAACCTTTTTCACAAGCTTCTCATGAGCTGCTTAAAAATATACTTTTCATATGTATATTATTCACAAAATATTTTGGAAAAAAAATCTAGACAGCTCTTGCAAAGTACTGCAACTGAACCTACCTGTATTTGAACTGGCAACCCTCTTTTGATGTCAGGGCAGACATTTAGTAGGCATCTCCATATAAATAGCTGAAAAGAAAGACTTGTGATTTCCGTTTTGCTTTCCTCTTCTGCTCCTTTAGGCGGGAGTAGCACTTCTATCATGATAAATTGGCTTAGATGTAGCAATGCAGTTTTGAGTTTTCAAAATTTCCAGATGCTCAAAGCATTTGTATTTATGTAATACACCTACAGTGCATTACACCTTTGTGTAATCCACCTAAGCTCAGTGGGAAGAGGTAAGCACCTATCACATGTGACTGGTCATCCTGAGGAATGTGGGATGAGCCCACTCTAAGGGCTCTTCAGTATATAGGTGTCACCTGAAAACAGGTGATTAGGGAGGAGTAGACACCTACTTTTGATACAGTCCTATTTAGATGGAAGGATTTATGCATGCTGTATGCAATGAGTTCATCTTGTGTAATTTCCATAACGTAGAGAGCTTTCATTGGCAGATCTGTTAAGACAATGTGTTTTGTGAGCACTGAGATGTCCCTCTTGGATGTCCAAGTGGAGATCAGTGTTGAGTGTCACTCCTTAGGGATTGGTATTGGAACCGACACTGTATAACATCTTTGTTGGTCACACGGGCATTCCAAAGAAAAGTTAAAATGCTTTTTTTAACGGGAGCTAACAGACAGGACTGTGATATGATTTTAATGCAATGTGTTCAATTTTCCAAGCTGCCAAGGACAGCTTTTCAGTTTGAATAAGTCTGATCATGTCTCTATTTGTTATGATTTTCTACAACAAATTTCCTGAAAAATCCTTGAGAAATCTTTACAAAGACATGAAGTTACACATTAACCCATGTATTCTAACCCAAAAGGCACTTTAGTCTTTCTACTATATTGCCTAGAACAGGAATTAAGAGGCTAAATCTCTCTGCGATATTTTGAAAATATATGCTTAACAATAGCCTAACTCTTTCTCTGCTCCAAAAGCAGATGAGTGACCTTAGAAATACAGGTATTTATTGAATTAGCAACAGGGGAAAGTACTGTATGTTTTCCTGTGTTTATTTTACAAGGTTTTTCATCATCATGATGGTCCAGTCGTGCAGAGAGGAAGGATTTGTGTTGTATGGGCAATAGGAATTTTACAGCATGATTAAAGTGTTTATGCATTTTACAGTTCTAGAAGGATTTTAAGGTTAGCATTAATATATACTTGTTGTACTGAGACACACTGAGAATTTTTATTAGACCCACTTTCAAATTTAAATTCATTGTAGCTTGGTTTGGTTTGGATTTTTTTCCACCTAAATATATATGCTGATTCTGAGTCATGAGCAGTCTGTAGCGCCCTGAAATGCCATAGCACCAGGCATATCTGTGTGCCTAGAGATTTCAACAGGGAACTTTCCACTAATTGTTTGGAGCAGGTATCTAGGCTTATAGCAAGAAGACTGTTTACTAATACTCTGCAATGCAGTCTCCAGATCACCTTCTATGGATGTCTGGTCCACTAAAGGAGAGGAACTGCTGCTTGCCCTGTGAACCTGCAGCCTCAGCTGCCCCAAATGCTTTTCTATGTGGAATTTGGTAATTCATTCCTCATAACTACACTTAGATGTCAGTGCTCTGGCAAAGACTTTCTTCTGCCTCAGGTTAACTTTGTCAGGAAGAATGAGGTAAAATTCACTTTTGAAAGACATCTTCGTTTTTTTCAGACACTTGTTGCATCAAACAGATTATCAAACATAATGAACTCTATTTCCCTAAATGATTATTTGCAGATTTTAAGTCCATGGCTATTTAATGGAAAAAAAATTGCTGTTAACTCTTTAGAAAAAATGCTAACATTTAATTTTTTAATCTGAGGTTTTATTTGCGCTTGCAAATCTCTCTAGCTTTATCCATCATGAGTATAACCTGTCCTTGGTGCTCTCTGCACCCTCTGGAATTAACATACCCTTTTCTCCAGGTGTCATGAAGCTGACAGTGTTCTTCTGACTTTACACACACCCTCTCTTTTACCTTTATCACTCACAGGCAGCCCTGGTGCTCATTTGCTTCTTTTGCTCTGCCATTTTGGCACCATCACCAGCTCTCAGAGTCTGAGAATCTCTCTTGAGAAAAGCTACTGGAGGCTGAAAACATTGAGATGAAAGACAAAATTATTTTCAACTATTAATCTCTGATCACAACCCATAACAATATTCATTATTATATTTCACCCTGACCCATATAATTTCCAATAAAAATTATATAATAACTGCTTAACTAACACATTATTTAAGAAAAATAAAGCCAGAGAATTTAGTATTTGAAAGAATGCAGTCACAGAACAGAGCTAAGAAAGGGAGACTCATGGGAGGGAAAGCTCATTGCTAAGGATTAAACCTGTAACATGTCAGCAGAAGATACCAGTGCTGTAATTACAAATGATATTAATAAAAGTATTAAGTATTTTAAGTCACAGAGACCTTTCAAGAAATTGCAAGTAAACTAAAAGGTAGACCAAAGATCACCTCATTTCATTGGCAGGATTATTTTTCACAGGCAATTTCTAAAGTGTCAGAGAGACAGAAAGAGAAATATAATAGTCCTGAAACTCTCCAGTGTACTTCAGGCATTGGTTGCATGCTATAGATAAGATAGAAAAAAAAATCCAGTCCCACATGAGCAGGGAACTTGTCCTGCTCAGACATTTTCCTGCTCAGAAACAGCCCATTTGACCACTAGCAATTTAAGCAACATGTAGTGTTTATTTTTCAAATCTAGAGATCTTTGATGCTCTGGAGAAAGGAAACTGACTTGAAAATGAAGTACACTGAATCTTTTCAGACAAAGCCTGGAATAAGCAAGAAGCAATCATTTCTAATTTTTTTTTCCCATCTTCTCTGACAAAGGTAGAATTTTCCACCTCATAACAACGTGGACAGCTGACAGATAAGCATTTCCTCTGCAACTTACTCTAAGCATGAGAGCAGTACTGAGGAGAAGAACAAAAGGGTGTTTATTGATGTATAGCTCAACAGGAACCAGTATTCCTAAAGGGACACAAGAAGATTTCAGGCAGGGACTAGGCAACAGTACCTTCTCCAAGGAATCCTCACAAGATCCTTCTGGACAACCCAAAGACTTTTCCCTGCAATCTCCTAGAACAACATCATCAACAAGCCCTTCTGTGTCCCATTGACCACAGATGTTTAGAATAAATACCCATTACCGTAACTGTAGATTTATTTCTCTCTATAATTTCTGCAATTGGCCATTTGACTGCTTCTGTGTTTCCTGTTAAAGAAAATAATGTGCTTATTGAAGAATAATAAAAAGTATTTCAGAAATTCTTTGTGCTTTATACACAAGTAAAGTGTTGACATAAGGCTCAGCCTTGTTTTCCTAAAGACAGTATTTCCATGACCTGGAATGTTAATAAGTTAATTTCCCTTAGCCCTGGGGCAGAGAAATGTTCAAGCACATCACAAGAAGTGTGTCCCAGCCTCAGCAAAACAGCAGTGCTTCACTGGCTTGTAGATTCCTACTATCCCTATTCTTATAATTATGCTTAGTGTCTAGAAAGAGCAAGGTAATGAGCTGCATTCCCCATGATTCTTTATATTTTGTATAAAGTTTATATTAAGCTGCTTATTTTGCATACTGAAGTGAAAGATTTTGCTGATGTTGCATGGAAACTCAAGTACTCAATTGTCAGCCTAATATATTTCCTTCCTCCTTTCTTGTGTTCTCTCTTTGTCTTTTCCTGTCCTGGCTCATTCTCATCCCATTCTTTGCTTTTGCTGATGTGATTGATTGTGGGACTAAAGAGTGAAGGAGAAGACAGTATGGATAATGAGCACAATAAAGGAGGAAAGAAGAGTAGGAAGCCAAACCCACTGCTATGTGGGGGTTGTAACCTGTCCCTGGTGGTTGAGGGGGGGATGAAACATCTTGAAATTGTCCTTGTGGTCCTGGATCCATTCAGGATCCAGGACCACAAGGTTGTAGCCAAATGCCCTATTATATTATTTATAGATGTGGGAGTTGAATGCACCATTAGCAAGTTTGCTTATGATATCCAGCTGGGAGATGCTATTGACTATTTTGAGGGACAAGAGGCCTTGCAGAGGGATCTAGATAGATTGGAGCATTGGGCCATGATTAATGGGATGAAACTTAACATGTCAAAATGCCGGATTCAGAGTTACTCTGGGCACAAGTACAAATTGTGAGAGGAGTGGTGGGAGAGCAGCCTGCAGAAAGTGATCTGGGGGTGCTGGTTGGCAGCAGGCTCGCAGGAGTCAGCAGTATGGCCCGGAAGCCAAGAGACAAACTCCATTCTGGTGTGCCTCAAAGACAGCATAACCTCAGTGTGCTGCATTCAGCAATGGTGTGGCCTCACCTGGGGTACTCGGTGCAGTTCTGAGACCCACAGTTTAAGGAGTATGTGAAGGTCCTTGAATGGCTGCAACAGAGATGGTGCAAAGGCTGGAAAGAATGTCCTGAGAGGAGTGACTGAGAACTTTGGGCTTGGATAGTTTGTAGAAAAAGGAGGCTGAGGGGTGACCTCATTGCAGTCTGCAGCTTCCTGATGAGGAATGTGGAGAGGAAGGTGCTGAGCTCCCCTCCCTGGGGTACAGTGATGGGACAGGTGGGAGTGGTTTTATAAAGCATTTCAAAATCCCCTTAACAACATGATTTAACTTGGTCATCCCATAATTGGTTAGACCGTTGGACTAGATGATGTTAGGTCCCTTCCAGCTGAAATAGTCTAGTGTAGTCTATTTTGTGGTCCTTTTAATTTTGTATTCTGCCTGGCTGGGTGACAACACTGTGTAGCCTGTGCCCAACTGCCAGATGCATTTTAGTTGCAGTAGTTAGCACTGCAATGGAAGGAGCCCTGAGGGCTCACCTCAGACTTACAGGAAACCTTCAGACAGCAGGGAGTTTTCCCATCAGAGCAGACACTGAGGGAAAATGGATCTTTAAAACAACCCCATCCCCCAGTTGAGTTCCAGTGGAAGGGAGGCAGTGTCCGTGTGTTCCCGAGGCTGGACACTGTATTGAGACAGTATTTGAGCTGACGTAAACAAGAAGAGTGCCTTTAAGCTAAACGTAGACACTACACATATGTTTTTATTTTCTTTTGTGCTGTCATCAAATATCTGCTTTATTGGACTTTCCATTTTAAAGTTAAATAAAATTTATATTTGTTTCCTCCAAAAAGTGTCTCCATCTGGTAGAGACACTTCAAGTCTGTCAAAACCTTTTTTTTTCATTCTTAAATAAGTAACAGTCCTAAATGTAGGTTTGTCCTGAAAAGGTGAAAGTAAGATTTGTGGTATAGAAAAAAAAATAGAAATCAATTTAGGCTCAACTGCTAAACAGACCTGGGATTAAAGCTTTAAGTGTAATTAGTACCTGGCTTTACCAGGAATAGAAAGGTGTGAACAACATTTCTTCACATGTTGCATCCTAGTCAAAACAGTTTCATTGTTCAGCAACAAAGAGGTGAGATCTGATTTCAACTGGAAGCCTACCACACTTAACCGTTAATGGCATAGGTGTTAATTTACAAGAGATTTCCTTCAGACACACCACACTTCCTGTCCAATTCTGCATTTTGTTTTTATTATGAAGCAACTTGATGAAGACACAAAACTGAATGGGATTAGATACACTGAGTCTATTATGTCTCTGTAGATTTGCTGTGATTTCAAGTTTTAAGAGAATGTTTGAGCGTGAGATGCCATTGTATGGTAGATTAATTTGATCCTGGAAATTAGCCAAGGCATTTCTAGCTTTGCAGACAGACCTAATGGAATATGACCTCTGTTATACCACATCTCCATAGGCAGAGTTTTATCTGTGCTCGTGCAGACATTTGTTTTTACATTACTTCAGACTTTGTGCTCACATGGAGACATAAAATTTGTGAAACTGCCTACCGATGGCTATTAAATAGCTTTATAATTACTATTAGTATGGCAGTAGTGCCTGTGACTTCTGAAGCTGAGTATCTATATGATGAAGCTGAGAGCTTTGTGTCAGAAAGCTTACAATATAAATAAACAGTAGATGGAAAGGATACAATAAACAAACAGGAAAAATACAAGGTAAAAGGGAAAACATAGGATAAAGAGACATTTATCATGACTAAGACTTAAAGGATGGGTAAAAAGTGAATAAATAGGATATTTATGGATCCCACTGTTAGTTTCTTTACTAAAGGACATTCTATACAAGCATTAAAGATTGTAGCTTGGAGATATTATTTGGGGAACCTGACAAGTGAGTAATAAATTTAATTTTAAATAAACTGATTTGTGCATAAAATTATCCATGAGGATGTTGATTCATTAAACAACCTTGCAAAAAAAACATAGATAGAATAACTTTTTTAAGGAATATTTATTTTCAGTTCCATTTAAACAACCCACTTTTGTAACACATACTAAAAGTTTTAGGAAACATTCTAAGAAATTTCAGGATTATAGCCACAGGGATGAATTAAATGCATTTCAGTTCTGCAGATTAAAATACAGAATAAGTTTGCGTTATTCTGCATTTTATTATGTTGCTGCCTTTTAGTATGCTTTACATTAAAAATACATGACTGACACTCTTTATACCAGTGAGCCTTTTTATTGAAAAAAAATAATTATTGCATTAAACTACATTCCCAGGAATTCCTTAAATAACATAAAAAAGCCGCATTGCATGTACAATAGTGCAATTCACTTAGCTACTGTATAATATAAAACACTTTATACAGAGAATACAAAACAAAATTACTACTTTACATATTATACTAGCCAGAGTATTATCCATTTTTAAATATAAACTTAACACTTTTGAAATCAATCTGGTCAAATGGCATTTTATGCAAATCTACACAACAAATATACATGTCAGATGTATTCCAGAAGTGCCTCAGTTACCAAAACCAAAAAATCCCAACCCAAAACAAACCAAAATCATCATTGTGTAACTCAGAAAACATTTGTTATTGGAATTTTACCGTGTGGGTGATCTGTTCCCTTGGTTTATGTATCAAGAATATACAATCAAGCTGAAACAGATAATTAACTTGGAGTGTATGTATCGCTGCCACTAGGATGTTGTAACTCTTTTAAAAGTCAGCCTAAATGAAATAAAAATTGTAGCACGGCTCCATACATTAGGCTCAATTATGCTTTTAATAATAATAATAATAATGATACATATTTAAAGTACATTAGTGATGAAAAACGAATATGGCAACAAGTAGAGGAGATACATCATCTCAGCTCTGCTGATGATTTTATTACATCTCTTCAAGAAAATCCTTCTGTGTACTAAGAGCGATATTGGACATTCCCTTTGTTGGTAGTCAGTGACTGCTCTTTAGCTATTGTGCTGTTTCTGTTCTTTCTTATCCTCTCCTTTTTTTTTTCCATTAATACCTGTCAAAATCCTCTCTCTCATTGTTGCAAGTATTAAATTTAATCTTTATGGTCTATTAATTTGCCATACTGGAGCATTCTTGTCAGTATATAAAATACATGGACATCCATGACTTGGCTCCTTCTGGAATCCAATTACATTGTACATACAATAAGGGTACCAGGTCTGTTTTCCATAAATGATCTACATAGTAGGATATTGTTAAGTTTTAACTTGTCAGGTTTCTTAACATAGCAATTTCTGTAATAATCAGTAAGAAGCAGGGATACAAAATGTGTGTGTACACGTTAAAGCTGAGATTGGGCTGTCATTTCTTCTGTTCTGTGTTTTTTCTTTTGGTGTTGCCTACTTAAGATTTAAATAAACTCCTATATACCATGAGAAGGTAAGAGGAGTAGGAATGAGTAGGAATGGAATTGGGCCTGCCAAAACTTTAAAACTTTGTAGGACTGGAAAAGCATCTTTTAGGCTAGTATTAGCCCTGAACTGATGTTGATGGCCATGCACCTCAGTCAGCATCTCTACGGCAAAGGTTGACCTGCTCCTCTAAAACATCCAATTCAGAGGGTTATCACTAGTGTTTCAAAATGTGTTATCACCAGTGTTTCAAAATTTCAAAAAAATCTCTCAGTGAGAGATCTCCATCTGAGCACACAAGTACTAATTTTCATAGGTGTTTCATCACTTTTAGTGAAATATGTTTGATTCTCAGGCAGTAATGTTTCAGAAGTATAGAAGTTATATGTAAATTCAGATCTAATTTTGGGGAAGATTTTCAGCCAAAAAACAAGTGGAAGAATTTTAAAATTATGGAAATAATTATTTTTAACTTCTTTCACAAAGAAAATTTATGACTTACTTGTTACTCTAAAATTTCAATTTTAAAAGGTCCCTGTGATTAAAATGAAAAAAAAAAAAGGTAAACGATAAAGATAAGTAACTCCAAAATGGTGTGAATCCATTTTGTTAATGAAAGTAATAAATCAGCTGGGAACTCAACCAGAAGCTTTTTGAGGGTTCTGGTTTCACCAAATTTTTTAACAGAAAACGTTTTGCTGCTTCTCAGTCTCCAGATTTTTTTTTCCTTGACATTTTTTATTTGATTTCTAAGTGTTAAATATCCATACAAAATTTAACTTTGAAGATCAATTGCAAAACCAAAAGTCACAACTTGCAAAGATATTTGAAAAGTTTGGAATAACATTAGTTTATGCTGAAGCAGCTGCTTTTAGAAATTAAAACAATCCCATTTTATTGCGATGATCAATCTAGTTTGATTAAAACTAAGTTAGAAAATTGGTCCTAAGTTGTATTTTAAATAGCCAACTTAATTGCAATTAGCTTTCTGTTTCTTCAGATAGCTCAGTATAATGGAATAAAATCCTCCCAAAGTTTTAATGTGTATTATATCGTCTCTGAAAGATATATTATTAATTGTGTGCTCCATTATTGCAAATTAATTGAAATTATTTCAAATGTTTCTAATCCAAACAAACAGGTATTTTCTGTCAGACATTTCACTGTAAAATTATACTGAGAAACATGTCTGCATCCTAATTGCAATTATGAACTTATTTTCATGCTAAATATTGCATGTTGAGTTAGAAACTTTTATCAAAATAGTCAAAGCGTGCCACTCAAAGAGATGCTGGAGCTCTCACCTATTCATTCCCACATCCACAGCTACTACTAGCGATTTCAACCACGTGTTACCTGGCACGTTGGATACATGCATTCAGACATTGCAGATTAAGAACCTCGATTTGTATGTTGACAATTTGGGAAGCTGTGTCAGAACCTAAACATCTTTGTTTAGACTCAGTATGCCTTGAACTGCTGAGAGCTGTGGCATGGTTGTCTATGAGGCTTGACCTGGAGAGCTGGTTTCTGCTCAGAATTTTACTTCTGCATCTTTATGGATATCCACATGATTTTGCAGGACCAGCCAATTGTTTATGTTGTTGGGGAAAGGGTTGAAACATATTTACACATTCTTTGGGCAAGATTCTCCCATGCATCAGAGCTTTGTCTGGAAGGAAAGAAGTGTTTTGGTCTTGGCCAAGTACCTCTGAGGTTCAAAACCAACACTAGCTGCTTGGCAACTCTGGGTTGCCAAGCAGCTAGTGTTGCCAAGCAGCCAGTTCTCTGGCTTCACCCCTTTCTTTCCCTTGCCTTCTTGGATGCTCGGCTCAGGTGGAAAGGCAGCATCCTGCTTGTGCTAGCACAGAGCCCCCTGTGACCAGGGAATTGTTTTGTTACATACCTGTGGCCAGACTGCAGCCCCTTCACACTGTCCAAGCAATATATACCAGGGAAAAATCACTAAAGGGTCTTTCAGATGTTATTGTGACCCTCTTCCTCCATTGTTAACTCATCACCTCTCACTGTGAATGTCCCAAATTTATTTTGGCCAGAGATGAAAACAGGGGCTTGTGGTCCCAGATACCCTCTTTTTTGGTCAGTATGAAATAACTAAACCAGACCAAATACTATGCTGCTGCCCATACACACTCAGAAGAGCAAACCTTTGAAGTGTTTCAAGATTACTCTACCTTAAACTGTGCTACTTCAAATTTCTCATCAGTGTTGATATTCTTGGTCCCATTGTGCCTGGGTGCTGTGGTCCCATTCCTACTGACTGTAGCAGAACTCACTTCAGGCTGTTCTTTCCCAGTTGTGTAGAATTACACTACCTGAACTCCATCCTCCTTTAAAACAGCTTTTACTCAGTGATACAAGAACCAAATCAACATTTATATGCTGCTAGCCAGAATGCGGACTTTAAAATATTTGCTGTTGTGCTCTTGGGAAAAGAGTAGATTTCCCTTCAGACATGTGATTGAACACTCAATAATTTATTTTGTTCAAATTTGGTTTTGGAGCCATGGTGTGATCCTTTGGGCTAGTTTAAATAGCTAGAAACACTGAAAACTTCTTTTATTGTAGGTAACTGTTGGATCTGGCTGGAGCAGGAGTGGTGATGGTGCTCTTGCCCTTGGAATAGTGGATGAATTAAGGGATTTGGATGTATAGCAGAAGGTGTGGTTGCATTCAGGTGTGGCATAAATAAGGCTGGGATATATGCAGCATGTGGCAGAGCAGGGAAGGTCAGAGGGGAAGGGTGGAGGGGGGTGTTGGAGACCAAGTGCAGTGGGTGTCCTGTCAGCAGAGCAGGGTGGGTAGGAATGAGGGCTGGTGCTAATGGGGAAAGTGATAAGGGGGCAAAATGTGCTTGAGGGAGGGGGTGGAGGTGTGCCAGGGAGAGATGGCTGCCATGGGGATGTACAGATGAGGAGACAGCAAAGCGTTGCAGCAGTGTGTGGTGGATGGTGGTGACAGTAGCATGCTGCTGAACAGGGAGGGCAGGGACTGCTGGTGTGGCAGAGAAGGCAGCTGGTACTGGGGCAGGCAAAACTTTCAGGTGTTTCGACAGAAGTTGTTTCTGTATATGCTGCTGGGCTTGCAGCTGCAGCAACCTGTATTTGTCTACTTCCTCTGGTGAAAACGTGATAGGCTGCTGTGTTAAAGGTGGGGAGGTGGGTTTACTGTACACTTCTAGGTCATTTACTGTGTCAGCATACTTCTGCATAGCATTGTCACAAAGACAGTCTGAACTGCCCTCTGCCCGGTTCAAGTCCATGTTTACATCATGTAGTTCTTCTTTGGTCTCTGTTGAATTATCAACAACAGAATATCTATTAGAGGGAAAAGCACCAGGGAAATCATTTGGTACTGGGTCACAGCTTTGTATAAAGGGTTGTACTTCACTATTGAAGAGATTGGGTTGTTCCTTTATTGCTGCGCTCCTTTTTATGGTGGGGCTCTGATAGCCTGTTCCTATTTGAATAACGTCCTTAAAAAGGCAATGATCATAATCAGTGCCTGAGGAAAGAGCAACATTAGTTACCTCTGATGCTTCAAAGTTGTTTTTCTTTACACTGTTTTCCAATGAACTGGTTTCATTACGTTCTGTGTCACTTTTACCTATGCTTAGCAGTTTCTCTGGCAAAGGTAACCTTGCGATGTCATCTACTGATGATGAAAACTGAAGGGAAAAGTGGCTTCGTGAGTGATCCTTTAATTCTACCCCACAAGTGTTGGAAAATCTATTTGCATTGTGCATTTGTTCCTGGGTTTTCTTGGACTGCACTCGTTCTAAAAGTAACTTGGCTGTCAGTGACTTACTTTTTCCACGTATGTCTTTTGCCAGAGTTTCAGAAGAGCAGGTGGCAAAGGTGTTTGACGGACCATTCACATTCAGAGGGTCATAATGGGCAGTTTCAGCTTTTCCCAGTGTGGTGTTAGAACTTCTTTCTGCATCCATTTTTGCTTTGCTCTCACAGCTGTCAATCTCTTTTGAGAAGGATCCTGAACTACTACTTCGTGATATTCTGCTACTAGATGATCTTTCGCTGCTTCTTGAATCCCTGGTGGAGCAACTTTTGGAGCTACAGTAGCTTTTGCTCCTACTATGCACTTTGCCAAAATACCTGTGTCTGTGTCTGCTGTGTTTACATCTGTCTCTATGTTGTAAAACTTTATGTCTCGGATATCTCTGATTTTTAATCGTGCTCCTCTGTGTACAGTTTCTAGTTCTGTGACTTCTACTACAACAAAGACAATCCTCGTCTGATTCATCAGAAGTGAAAATGCACCTGTGCTTTCTGTGTTTATATTTGTGCCTTTCAGCTGATTTGCTTTTATTTTTACAACAAAAAAGCAAATGATTTCCACTGTGATTGCTCAATGTGGGACTCATGTAGCTCATGTAGCTACCCGTACTGCTGACTGAAGTGTCAGAATAGCTGGAATGTCTGTCAGAGGAGGACTTTTGTGAGGATGGGAATCTCCAGCATCTCATACAACTTCCACATCCTTCATTTTCCAAATACCTGCTGTTTGAACAGGAATTATAACTAAGCAAACTTCCACTAGAGTCTTTTCCACTGTCGCTTATGTCACTGCTGCAGCTGGCCACATCTTGATTGGATCTGCAGTCATTTTGGCTTCCACCTTTTCCCGCAGAATAAATTAAATGACATTTTGCAGCCTTAGACTTCTTAACTCTAGACATAAAATCAGACAAAGAAATGCTTTCATTTCTAATATTCTGGTTTTTTCTTTCACAGCTATGAAAACGATGCTTTGAGGGTCTTCTCAGTGTCGTTGTAAGAAGACTTTTTTTCGTCACATAATCCTTTTGTGAGACATCAAGGTAAGCAGGCACTTTGGGTATATTTTCATTCAAATAATCTGCAATGCATTTTTTACCACTTTCATTCATTTCTTTCCCTATGTCTGACTCAGCTTTTTGCTTGGTCTTTCTTGGATTTAGGGAACCTCTCATCTTCTTTGGTTTCAACAACTGATTATCTTGTTCATTTGACATTTGCTTGTGTTTTATTAAACCTGAGGCTTCATTTTCATCTGCAGTCTTATTTATAGAGTATTCTTTACAACTTGCTTTGTTTGTTTCATGCTGTTTACTATCTCTGTGGTTTAAAGAGAGTCTGAAGTCGAAATACAATGGATTACAGCCATATGAAATACAGGGTTCGGTTTTTGTAAACAAAAGTAATTCTGTGGGCCACCGCAGAGCGGTGGTGCCATCTTTGCTCACTACATGGAGAAAAGGCAATGCCTGGGGCTTAACCTCTTTAAGAACGGTCTCCCTTAGAAGTGTTTCCATGTTCTCATTTGTGGTTTCTGAACTCTCCAAAGATCTTTCTCTTTTTACCACCCCAGGACTGTCATTGATGCTACATTTGCATGCCAGCTGAGGGTTTGGGTGTTCTGGGAGCTCAGGTAACTGGTCAGACAGGTGGGCATTGCTGTGCTTGTATGTGTTTGGCTGTGTACAAAAATTGCTAGATTGGCATGAAGGTGACACATGTGTTTCTAAAAATTGTTCAGATTCATTCAATTTGCTGTCTTTCTCTGTTTCTCTAAGTGAACCAGAAAAATCCAAATTTGGAAGATGTATTTTGACTTTGGAAAATGAAGGATGAGCACTGACCTTTTCTTCTAATTCTCTATCACTACTTTTATCATTTTCCTTTAGCATTTTAGGCTTAGTAGGTACATGACTGGATGCACTGTTATCCAAATCCATTTGGTCTTGTGTAATAGGTGGCCCTTTATCCAAGCTTGTTTTAACATCCTCGTCCAAAAGTGTGCCAGAATGACAGCTCTCAAGACCTTGTTTTGTTTTATGGTTCAAGGATGCACTACAATCGTTTCCTTCTTCAGAGTTCTCACTGAAGACTGATGCTGAGGATTCGAGCTTCAGAGGGACTTTTTTAGAGAACGAGAAAGACACTCCTGCCCTTTGAGAGGTACTAGTGCTATCTGGGAACACTTGTGAGACTTGATTTCCAAGTGCATGTGGTCTTTCAGTAGGGGCCTGGTACCTACTTATGATAAGCTGCTGTTTCTCTCGTATGCTGCTGGAGAAACCTTGTCCTTCACTCATGGCGGTTCTTTGAGAACTAGCTTTGAACTTGCCACCCTTGTACAAGAAAATATTATCTGGTGATTGTTGTTTTTCCATGACTAATCTGGGGGCTTTAAGCAATGGTCCACTCCCAGTGATGCTGTAAGTAATGAAAATAAAAAATAAAAAAAAAATGTATTAAGTAACCAAGTTAAGAGTGTCTATCTAGCAAAGAAAGTTGTCTCTCCTGCTATTACACAGAAAAAACTAAGTTTCCGAAGTTTCTAAAGGGTAAATATGCAGACTAGCCCTGAGTTTGGGTTCCATATGAGCAGAAAAGTCTTTCAGTACACGAAATTATAGGATTTGAAGTCAGCACAAGAATGCTGTTTTTCAGATTTATGCCTATGCACATCCAAAAAAACACAATATTGTCTCTACTCTGAATTTATATCCAGGAGATGTTAGTTTATGGTTAGACTTAGTTTTCTGAGAGGCCACTGCAAAAGAAATTGTGCCATATTCAAACCATGACACTTCCACTTGGAGCATCTGCAGAATCAAACTCTATAAGAGAATAGGCAGCATTCTGCTTGCTTGCAGAGGTGTGTGTATTATTTTTAAGAGCAGGTTTTTATTTTATCTTAATATGATTCCACAATAAATGACTTTGTGAAATGTTCAAAGAGTTATTAATGTTAAAACTATAACTAAACACTGGTGGTGAAAAAGGCAAGAGGTGGATTTCCAGCAATATTAATGGCAACTTTCATTATCACTTACCATTTGACTTTGCCATATTTTCTCTTTCCGTATTCTACTTTCAGTAATTACATTTTTCCTCTTCCCAAAACCTCACAGATTTTAAATCTCTGGTTTAGTTTTTT
Organism: Heliornis fulica; assembly: GCA_013399135.1. NCBI lineage: Eukaryota > Metazoa > Chordata > Aves > Gruiformes > Heliornithidae > Heliornis > Heliornis fulica. The sequence goes on from VXBZ01006150.1 coordinate 16,399, forward strand.
TGTACTTGAAAAAAAAAAAAAGATCAACCTAGTCTAAGAAGGCCTTAACAAACATGGTAAATCATTGATTTTTTGCAGTACATAATTAACTGAGATTGGAATGACTGTTGCCATTTTCTGTTAGAGAAGAGACAAATATAGCCACCATAGAAATGTTATTCATAACAATATTTTAAACATGCACTTCATTAGACCAATTATCTACATTTGCTATCAATGCAGTGCTACAATACACTTACATGAGAAAAAAATCTGAATCAGTTTCAGGGAAGAGTTTAATTAAAATTAGAAAATATTTTAATTAAATGTAAGTAAATTTTTACTTCTAGACCTGCATTACAGCTATCTATAAATAGGCTAGTGTAATTTATAACTGCTATAAAAATGCATTGATCTTCATCAGTGCAAATGATAAAAAACCTCTCTGGAGTATAGTCCACTCCGAGTGTGAGAATGTATATGCATTTCTGAGAATATGTTTGCATTTGCCTCAAATTTGGCATCAGGAGATAAAAATTCATCCTTCTTTGGACATCAAGACAGAATCCTCTCTTGTAGAAAACATGTGAAGAGATCCTTTCAAGGTCCCCTTGGAATAGAAAAATAAAGCTGCCTTTTCAGTTTTTCTGTTCATGAGATTAACGGTGATTCTGTTATCAAATTGTATTAGCCTGTTGTAAGGAACTCTGCTGCAACCTGAGAGAAAGTACTCGGGGACAATAACAATTGTGTGTGGTGTTTACATAGACTCTTCCTTAGAAAGGCTGACTTCAGGTCTTGACTGAGCAACTGGGAATGCTGTCCTTCTGCCAAGATCACAGCTCTCAGCCACCCCTGAACCTATCAGTCATTGCAAACAGGAATAGCAAGCATTGACTTTTCAGGCTCTTTGTAAATGACTATGGACTCTTTCCGAAAGCAAACTCTCTTTTCCCCTCCCAGTGTCTTCCTGGCTTTCCTATTATCAACAACCTGATCAGTTTATCTGAAATTACATCTTCAACAGTGTGGAGGTAAAGGCATCTTTCCACAAGCAGTTGCATTTCTTTCCAGATTTGTATGAAAATGGAGTTGTAACCATAAAAGTGATACATTAGCACTAAACTGTTATATTTCAGCAGATTACTCAAAAGCAATTACATAGGCCAAAATGAGTGTATAATAAACTCTGAATGTTATTATTTCCAGGGTACAGTAAGCTTGATATGAATTTAAAAGAATGCCAGTTTAATTATCTACTTTACTCATTACGGTTATAGATTAACATATACAATTGGTCTTGTGAAAGTTTATTCTACTGAAGTATTCAGTGTTGTTAAACAAAGGATTTTTCTCAAATGCGAGTGTTTATTAGTGCAAACTTTGTACTGTACCTTAATACTCATCAATAGAGCTAAAAGTATTTGATAAACTTAACTCAGTTAATCACTCATTTTACAGTCATATAATGATGCTTCCATTACACTATGGAGAAACTGTTAGAATAATCTCAGTATACTGAGTAGTAAAAATGATCCACAGACTAAGTACAGATGCTTTAAAAGGTGGGGTTTTTCCTCCCCTTCACGTACTATCAAATGCTAAGACTGCCATACTAATCTAACCAGATCAGTTTGCATAAGGTAAAATGGTGATAAAACCATCTTCAAACCTCTCAGCTCAGAAGAGAAGAGATTTACTAGGTATGGGAGAGAAAGCCAAAATCCCTCAAATAGCAAGTAATTAATTCAGGGGTTCTCAATTTTATGGATTGCACAACAGGAACGTTTGGAGTTGAGTACAGCTGAAAGCAGGTTACAGTGTACACCATCTCTGTGCGTTACAGAGTGTAGGAACAAAAATATGAAGATTTCTTCTGGGACTGAGGAAAGAGGACGTTAAAATGTAATATAAATTTTAAATGCTTGCCATTCTGACTGCTTCCGTAACTCTGCGAGCTGGTGGAGCCGCTTGAGTGCTTTTTCCTGTTTCTTCTCATCTTTCCATGACTTTGAAGCCACATTTCGAGCAAATTCCCTTTGTTTTAAATCTTTCAATCTCTGTGTGAAAAGAACAAGAAGAGAAGGGATTAAATATGTACACAGCAGTTGCATTTCCTCTTACTCAATTTATTTGATTTTGGTGTAGTTAGTATGTAAATGGAGAGTAAAAATATACTTAAAATGCTGTCATCCTAACAAGAGATTGAAAATACTATTTTTGCCTAAGAAAACAACCTGATTGGGACATTGCTATTTAGCTGATATGTACCTACCTATGAATGACAGCTTTTTAATTTCTTATGAATACACGAAGCTTTTGTTGTGTACAAATGCTTACACAAAACTAAACTACATTTGATGCACTTGAAATTTCCCTATTTAATTCAGTCTGTTGGAATTTAATCCATAGGTATATGCTGGAATAAAAGTGTGTAATATATTTTATAGATCTCTGTACTTGCACATGCATGGATGTATGTTTGTGGGACCCTCTGCTGTTTTTGTAGCTTTTTAAGACTGCATTTGTTTTTCAAAGGAGAGAACTACTGCCTGAAACATTTGATCAGATAACTCTGTTATGGTTATTTTCACATTTATTCTGATATCCCCAAACATTTATAAATTAGATAATTCAATTTTTTATTCGCAGGTTTTGCACTGCTGGCAGTATAAGGAAAAATGAAGAAGAAGAAGACAACACAACCCAGAAAGCCAAAATCGTCCTCTGCAAAAAGAGTGGTGCTATCTTGCCCTTGAGTTCATTGTGCTCTCTAGGACTCAGTAGGTCATGTCCAACTTTACAACTTCCTCATTCAGGTCCACATTTCCATGGTTCATGTCATAAATACCTTCCTCTCTTCACAGCCTCTCCAATGCCATGGTGTTTGGGGAAGGCAGGTTTATAAGCTACAAAGGAGCCCTTGTGTGTTCAGACAGATGCCCAGACTGGAAACTTGAGGACCAAGACTGAGAAGAAAGCTACTACTTCTGCTTTCCCCTTAGTTTGGAGGTGGCCCTGTGCTCTTCTATGAAATTTGGAACTATAGTGTCAACACCAGGAAACTTTTCCTTGGAGCCCAGAGAACTGTTTTTGCAAGCTAGACTTGAAGAAAGCCTCTGGTATCACAGTAATTTTTAAACTGCTGCTCAGCAACCAATATCTATGCCTGTCCACCAGCACCTAAAGATCAGCATCCTAATCACTGCCATCATCTGCCATGTTGTTGTTTGCCTACAGCATGGCCAAAAGCACAACTTGCATTAGCAGGATAAATTGGAGGCTGACCCAGCATTGTAGCAGCAAATACAGGGTCTGGAGGGGAAGTCTTATGAAGAGAGGCTGAAGTCCCTAGATTTGTTCAGCCCTGAGAAGAGGAGGCTGAGGGGAGACCTGATAGTGGTCTATGGCTTCCTGACAAGGGGGAGAAAATGGGCAGGCACCAATCTCCTCTCTTTGATGACCAGTGATAGAACCCAAGGAAATGGTATGAAGTTGAGACAGGGGAGGTTTAGGCTGGGTATTAGGAAGAGGTTCTTTACTGAGAGGGTGGTCAGGCACTGGAACAGGCTCCCCAGGGAAGTGGTCACAGCACCGAGCTTGACTGAGTTCAAGAAGCATCTGGACAATGCACTCAGTCACATGCTCTGACTTGGCTGGTCCTGTGTGGAGCCAGGACTTGGACTTGATGATCCTTATGGGTCCCTTCCAACTCAGGAGGTTCTGTGATTCTATGAAATTTTGCTTTCTGCAGCTCAGGTATGTGGAGCAGTCTAGCCGTGGCACAGGCATCTGTGTTTGACAAAACAGGCTTGAGGGCAGAGTCCTCAACTTGGAGGGGCCAAGGGAATGATGAATGTATGAGAGAGAACTACTTTCTGGAGGAAGGTCTGGCTTCTGTCAGTAGATGAAGACAGAGTGAATAAGTGAATACCAGTGCGTGGTAGCTTTATGCAATCAAAAATGATGGCAGCTTCTTTTTTCTCCAGTTAAAATGAAGTCACCCAGTTAGTGGCAAAGGCATAATGTGACAGAAAGCTATGAAGGAACCCTTGGTAGAAACAAACATATAGGGTCTGTGATTACTTTCTGTAAAGTGCTGGAAAAGCTGTAGTTGACATGTCCCACCACTGTCTTATCAGCTGTCCTCAAGCGTGGGATTCTCAAAAAAGCTCACGTTTGGGAGAGAGAAAGGGAGATTTTGAGCAGAAGTTTCTTGCTCACTCTCAGCCTTCTGTACCCCAAGACGTGCTTCTGAGCACTGATCCTGAGGTAGGGAGAGCTGGACTGCCCCCAAATCAGCTGCTCAGGGAGCTTTAGAGATGGTTTTCAGCCACTTCAATGTTTCTGCATCCCTTGGGTGAGGACAAGAAGGCCAGAAAGGCACTTTCTGAGGGGACTGGTCCACCACAAACCAGCAAGAATCTTCCTGTCATCTGGTGCCTGTTGTAAGTTTACCCATATTCATCAGAAATATTTACAGTCTGACAAATCTGGATGTTTCTCCAGAAAGTTTCTATCAGCTTCAACATCTAGTACTTCACTGAACTAGACTGTGAAACAGGAGATCTGCGAAGTCCTATTTAAAGCTCATATTCGTCAGTTCCTTGGAAAAAAACAGTTGCTTCACTAAATTTTTAGTTTTTTCCTGTTCCTTTACATGCACTCCCTTGCTTCTCTTTTCCAGGCCAGTCAAATAGCGTTTCATTTCCTCAACCTAATTCCCTGCAATTTCCAGTAAAATGGATGAATATGTAAGATGACATTCCTTTTGGTCCAAGAAAGAAACTTTTAAATATTACGTTAAAGCCAAAACTGTAAAAGAAATCTCGAAAAATCCACGCTTTCTGTCACCTAAGTGACATTTACAAGAGAGTAGGGGTATTTAAGCGGTAAAGATCCTATCTTACATAGAAAAACATAGGTAGTCTGGAGTCTTATAAACATCTTCAATGTGAAGAAAGGGCAAAGAAACACATTTGAGAAATGTCCTTTCATGCCACTTGCTATGTTTTAGCTGTCACCATGAGCTGCTCACTATCACACACAAAGCATTCATGAGGAAAAACAGAAACAATTTCTACCTGTCAAGGGAACAAAGAACCTTGTGCAAGCTAGTACTATGGAGTGCCGGGACTGCAAAGCAGTGCCATTCCACTTTGACAGTTAGGATGATAATCAACAAAGCAAATGGACCAACACTAAGAGTAGAGGTTCTAGCAGTATTTTTTTTTCTCTCAAATGGTGTACAGCACGTGTCAAGGAACTAGAGAAAAGAATAAAAAATTGTAGGCAAGCATAGCAGAGAACTCATCAACTGGAGATGAAATCTAAGAAATCAAAAGCACCTTCTGTCTGAGCAGAAAAAGGGCTCTCCCTGAACATCCCCTCATCACAACCTGCACTGCCAGAGCTCCAGTTAGAAATCATAATGAAATTTGTCAGCTATGTTGGGTAGACCATGGGACTGTCTGCTGAACCTGCAAAGCCATGGTTTTCTTTGCTAATAACCTGTGCCAGGCTCCTGACAGGCACACAAATATTTTTAGCAGGTGGTGCACAACAGCGTGCAACTGAACAGGTACCTGAATGACAACCTTGAGCTCAGCAGGTGTGTTTCAAAATTAACATCACTTTACACAGCAATTGCATTTTTCGTGTAATTAGGTACCTAACTGGGCATCCAAATACAGGCACATGTAATAAATTATGATTTAATAACAATCTTGTGTTCTGTCCTTCACCTGCTACAAATATCATTGCCATGGAGTTAACTTGATTTTTTAGACACGTGTTCTATTCTCCTTCTGGTTTTTGTGCACATGTGCCTGTAGACATTGCCATATCTAAGCATAACACATCCCTTTTTTATAAACACCCGTAGAGAATATTAAAAGACTACAAAATAATATTCATTGTTATGGAAAGATTTACTTATACGACCAGGTCTGAATCATGTTGGCTCCTCCAAGACCTGCACAAAAAATGCTGGATTTATTCTTTTCCTTCTGAACTCCGGTATGAATCACCAGGAAATCCAAATGAGTTATTTGAGCTGCATCCCCACTACCTACTTTTGCTGGACATGAAATATCAGCAGCCACATACCTGTATTTTATCAATTTCTTCCAATTCTGAATGTTGGGGTTTGAGGCTTTTTTTGTCACTTTATTGTGGCTAGTACTTGCTTTTCACTGACCTATGAGTATCTGTAGCATACTCACCGCTGGCTGCATTTGCAGTACTGAGATTACCTTTTTTCCAGAGTTATGATCCAATTTTTATTCCTCCTCATGCAGGTGAATGTTTCTCTGGATTGCTATTCATCTGACCAAATTTAGAGGCCTATAGTAGTTTCTCGGATTTTCTTTACAACCACTGGAAAGAAGTAAGCACTTTTAGAGGCTTAGTTGACTCTTGTTAAAGCAGCTGTCTAAAACAAGAGAGATAAAGTGAGATGTAATAGTGCTCCTCTCTTTGCACTGCACACAGAGGGTATTAAGGGTGTCTATCTTAATTATTAAAAGGTGTTCCTCTAGGAAGATGACATGGCCAACCTAGCTGAAGTGCCCCCATGGGCAACAAACAGGGGGAGTTGGAAGCCACGATGCTACTAGAAAGCTACAACCTAGTTGCCATTACTGTAGCTTGGTGGGATCAATTGCAGGACTGGTTTGCAGATGTTAATGGCTGCAGGCTGTTCAGAAGGGACAAGCAATAAGGAGACGTGGTGGGGTTTCCCTCCAGAGCAAGAAATGGATGGAGAGGGAAGAGTTGTCCTCTTAAGAACAACTACAAGCATGTTGAAAACTTTTGGGTAAGAATTAGAGATTAAGCAAAAAGGGAACCTTGTGGTTGGTGTCTACTACAGGCCTCCTGATCAAGGAGAGTCTATTGATGGAAGTTTCTTACACCAGCTACATTACACTTGTAGGCTCTTATCCTGCTGAGGGACATCAGTACCCCAACATCTACTGGAAAAGTAACATGGTGAGCTGTTGGCAATCCAGGAGGTCTCTGGAATGCATTGAGGATAGCTTGTTCAGCCAGGTAATAGACAGCCCTATCAGAGAGTATGGAATACTGGACCTGTTGGTCATCGATGCAACTGATCTATTTGATGTTCTCAAGACTGGAGGCAGTCTGAGCTGCAGTGATCATGCACTGGTCGAGTTGGCAGCCCTGAGGGGACAGGTGAAGACTAAAGTCCCATAATTTTAGGACAGCAAACTTCCAGCTGTTCAAAGAGTTAGTCTATAGGACACCCTGAGAAAGTGTCCTCATGGACAAGGTAGCAGAACTGAGCTAGCAGATTTTAAGGACGCTTTCTACAGTGTGCACAGGTTCTTGGTTCCCAAATGTAAGAAACCAGGAAAGAACAGCAAGGGATAGATGAGTTGAGACCTTCTGGGCAAACAAAAGGGCAAATAGGAAATGCACGGGGGTAGAAGCAAGGACAGGTACCCTGACCCTAGGAAGAGTATAGGTATGCTGCCTAGTTGTGTAGGAATGAGGTCAGGAAGGCCAAGGCTTCCTTTAGCTGAATTTGGCAAGTGATGCAAATAATATAAAGCACTTCTACAAGTATGTAAGCCAGAAAAGAAGGTCAAATAAAGCATCCTTTTGCTGATGAACAGGACTGTCAAACTGGTAACAATGACAAGAAGGCTGATGTACTCAAAAACTTTTTTACCTCACTTTTTACCTTCACTGTCAACTTCCCTTCCTGCACCTCTTGAGTGGATGCACTGGAAGATGGGGACTGGATGAGCAAAGTTCCTCCTACTGTAAAAGATAAGTTTTTTTAACCACCTGAGGAGTTTGAACATATGTAGGTCTATGGGAGCTGATGAGGTGCACTCCAGAGTCCTGAGGGACTTAGCTGATGTAGTTGCCAAGCCACTCTCCATTAAATTTGAAGAGTCATGGCAGTCAGACAAAATCCCTGGTGAATGGGAAAAGGGAGACACTCCACCTACTTTACAAAGGGTAGAAAGGAGGATCCTGGAAACTAGAACATTGAAGACAGTCTAGAGGAAAGCCATGAAGATGACCAGAGGGCTGGAGCACCTCTCCTATGAAGACATGCTGGGAGTGTTGAGCTTGTTCAGTCTAGAGAAGGATACAGGGAGATCTTACAGCAACTTTTAGTATTTAAAGGGGCCTCATAACAAAGATGGTGACAAACTTTTTAGCAGGGCTCATAGTGATAAGGCAAGGGGTAGTGGATTTTAAACAAAAAGAGGGTAGATTCAGACCAGATAGAAGGAAGATATTTTTTATGATGAGAGTAGGTAAACACTGGAACAGGTTGACCAGAGTGGTGGCAGATAATCCATTCCTGTAAACATTCAATGTCAGGTTGGATGGAGGTCTAAGAAACCTATCTAGTTGAATATGTCCCTGCTTATTGTGGGGGAACAGTGGTCCCTTCCGACCCAAACTTTTCTGTGATTCTATCTCAGACACAGACATTTGACAGAGGAAATTGGTACTATAGATACATTTTAATTACTACAGATAATATTAATGTCCACAGGTTGCATAAAAGAGTGCTTTGAATTAGGGTACTTTTGGCACATGCAATAGAAAGAACATTGAGAAAGACATCTGGGCTTTTTTTTGTAAATCAGTGACAAGAATACAAAGAAGGTTTTCATAATTCACATTGTCCTGTCAGTTTTTCCACCCTTCATTCTCCAGGGGTCTCTGGCTTCAGGAACCATTTTTTCTATATTCCTTTCTCTTTCACTCTCTCTCAATTTGAGGACCATGGGAAAACAGTACTGGAGGACAGCATTACTGCTCCTTTTGAGTGTTCTGCTGGAGGCCATGCTCATCCCCGTATATAGACCTAACAGGGGTTCTCAGGGTAACTACTTCAAATCTGCTGTGGCAAATAACTTGCTGCAAGTACACCGAGAAGCAAGTCCTCTTCTAATGCATAGCGTAACTGCATTGATATAAAAGCAGAAAGGCAGCTTTGGGAAAAAAAAATAAAATTCTTCATGCATTAAGTTAGAAAATGGTAGGTTAGTATGAATTAACTGTTTTTTCCATTCACACTTAGATTTATTTTTTTCCCCCCAGATTGTCATTCGCAGTGTGCCCTCCAAAATATTCATCATTCTATAATGCCTTGCAGCCTCAGGTAAAAATACAGCATATAGTGCCGCTTTCTTCAGTCAGCATTAGGTATACGTCTCCTGTCATATCTCAATATGATCTAATATAGATTCTCTGAATCTAAGTCCATGAACTAATGTGGTGTTTTCCTGATTTGCCCTAAAGATAGTTTGTTTTTCTATTTGCTGAAAAGCTGCTTAATGAAATCCTACACAAATTCACCATAGAAGGGTTAAATGTGGAAAAAAAGAACGTGAATTTCAGTAATTATTCTCTTGCCTCTAACCTTAACACTGGAACCAATTACATGATTTGTAAAATGAATTCACTGCTCAAACCATCAAATGGGAATGATAGTTACTAGAGAACATAATCAGGCTTCATGTCTGATGCTCACAGTATTAGCTAAGTGAAAGGGAGGAAGTGTCAACAAAGGAATTTGCTTTTACTATGATAAATAACATCCTAAAAATTATTTGGAAAGGCTATTACATACAGGAATTAACTGTAAGATATGAATATCAAAAAGTAGCTGATAAATTTTTGTTCATTTTACCCATAAATAGCTACAGATCACTTTGAAGTTTTTGATAGAAATTGGGTTTTGGAGTAGCTTATAGTCAATCTTAACAGATTAAATATTTTTAGTGGGAGTGAATAGGAAGACAGAAAGAAAATATCCTGATATGATTGGGTTAGGGAATGAGATGATAGCAGGAGAGGGAAAAAGTCAGTCCTCAGACATGCCCGAGAGAGTCCACCTATTGTCAAATGAAGTGGTGATCACAGATCCAACCAGGATAAATTACAGATGGCTGTTTGCAGGGCTTGTTTTCATGTGTCTTCAAGGAAGCTCCTGTTAAGTCTGTGTAGAAAGGCAGTCTAATCTAGTGCAATGGATCTTCATGTGAGAAAGCATCAGGGCTTACCTGAGTGTTCTGTGGGATCTCCCTAATGTTCAGCCAGATCTGGAAATATTTCTCCTAATTAAAGTGATTTCATCAATGGGTAGATGAAAATACATCCTTTTGTATGGCTCATGAGAATCCACCAAGTAAATTTAAACCAGATGATCTTCATGGGGACCTTTTCCATAGGGGATAGGATGAAAAGTCACATTGTGGCAGCAACTCATTTGTCTGAAGGCTCAAGCTACTTGTGGATTCAGCATATGCTCCACTTGACCACCAGTGTTAAAATTTGTTCCAATGAACTTATTGTCTTATGCTTCAACAAGCTGGCTGCACGCTGTGTATTTTTTCTAATAGGATGTAATATCTATCCATAAAAAGCATTTTGGGGTTTTGGTTTGTGTCGGAATTTTTTGTTCTTGTTGGGTTTTTATTGTTGCTGTAGTTTTGGTTTTGTTTTTCTCTTTCTCTTAGAAGTCTTAAAGTAGACTGATCTCTTCTGGAGTAGGAGAGTTAAATGTAACCATGAATATAGAGCAATAATATAATAAAATTCTCTCTTAAAGGAGTTCAAATAAATGACAATTCCTTTTTAATTTTTGTCAATAAGAAAAGGCCACAAAGGACTTCTGTAATCACCTGGTCAAAACTTTTCAATACCACAAGACAGAGGACATCCTGATTTGCTGCTTTAACAGATTAATTGATTAAATCAAATTACTCTGACAAGAACTATTTTACATAAACCACATTAAATGAAAATAATTACATTACCATTCTTTAATACTTTATGGAGTCCTGTATCAGTCATTACACTATTTTCCCTGGTACTAATGTACGAATGACAGATTTTCTTGTTTATTCTTTTTAAATCCTAGCATGGCATTATCTAGCTTCTAGCTTGATGCATCTTTCTCTAGTGCTTTGAGACTTATTAAAACTCGACATTAATGATTAGGAGAGATTATCTTTCCTTATGCTTAAATGTTAGTTACCTGAACTTGCTGATACAAAAAATGTTTAGCTCTAGATTATGCTGTTTAGCATCCTTCTAAATTATTGGCAGAGTGGTGCTTCACAGTCATCATAAACATCAGAGATGTGACTAAATCTTCTGGCTTTGCCCCAAGTATAGAGTAGAAATATGTGTTGAATAGCCCTTTTTACAACACTGCTAACAAGTGATTAATTCCTATTTGGATCAGAAGATTCTTTATGTCCTCAGTATATTTTCAGAAACCTTCTTGCCCTCACCTGTGATGACTACAGATTTTCCTTTTGCCTTTTTTACTTCCTCCATCACTTTTCTTTTTTTCCAATTTCTTCACCTCTGATTTATGATCCTTACCATCCATTTTTCCTTTCTCTTCTTTATTAGAAATTTAAGCCACTGAGAATTGACTTTCCTTCTAAATGAGATTAGCTGTTTACAACCTATTTGGTCTTTTTCAGTTGTGGGATTTGGGCTCTTAAACCATCTGCCAAGAACTATTTAAAATTTCTGAGGTCTCTCTCATATCTTTCCATACGAATTCCTCCTCCCAGTCCATTTGGCAAGCTCATTCACCTTTATGAAACTAGATTCCTTAAAGAAGTGTATGTCACAGGGGTTATATTTATACAAATATATGCAAATATTTTATTTGCGCTTATTCAATAAAGTCGCTTGGCTATTTAATATCCTGTATGCCTGTGTTGATCATTGTAGTGTTACTACATATAAAGATTAGCTTCTTAGAGACCCATAATATGGATAAAGTATTTTTGTGCTATACTTGTAGAATGGAGGCCCATGGAAGCAGCAAATTCAGATGGATAATCTGTTAATTTTAATTTCTGCCTGCATAGGATTGGAGTAGCAGTTTTTATTCCAGTTTATGGTTTATTTACAGGAGATGAACAGATGTCCCTTTTTTTTTTTCCCAGGGTAATTCACTCCTGTAAAGGTCTGGTTTAGCTTTTGATTATCTGAGACAGTCTTCTGACAATACAGCTCAGTAAATTATACTGATTTTAAAGTTATTTTGATTGTATGGTTATTCTTTTAATTGTTTTCCAAATTTTTCTCACATTATTAATAGGTGTTGTCTCCTTTTACTTTGGTGTCCTTTCCTTCATGTACGTGACTTGTCCACCTCTTTTCCCAGTTGAGCAATATTTCCCTCTGAAATAACAAAAGTAGTAAGGTGCTTTCTAAACAAATTCAGTGTGTCATGGAAACAGAGTGAATTGTGCAGTGAATGATGTCCTAATTTTCAAGTTTATAAAGAGAAAGATATTTTAGCCTAACTAGTGCCCTTTTTATTTCCATGTGCTTAAAATATTATCTATTTGCAATTTGTATTTGCATTTGGTCCCCTTGGATGTACCTTTGTTGCAACCTGCAATATCTGAGGCTTTTTCTAAGAGAGGTAGCTAACATGGTCAAGATATGCAATTTGACACCTTACAATTGAGTGTAAAATTTTTAATTGTGTTCTAGAAACTCTTCCTTGGGATTGGGGTGGAAATGACCATGATGCATTTGTATAAGAGCAATCCCAAACTTCTCTTATCCCACCTGAATGTTGTAGAGCTAAGGGAGGCAACACTTAATGTCCTCCTCCTCTTACCTATGTCCAGATTATGTTACTTTATATTTATTCTTACATCAAATGATGCTATGAATACACATCTGGGGTTTTTTCATGTAGATATGGACATTTTTAATATTGTAAAGCTGGCCTATCACTCACTGTTTCTGAACTACTTTTTTCTTTAATACTTTTTTATTTAATTTACTTCTCAAATTCTTTGCCTGACACAAGCAATCTTTCAAGAAAGCTTTACTCTATAACTGCTTCCAAAGAAACTTTTAATTCTGTATAATTTGAACTTGATTTTTTATCTATACTATGGCTTCTTACTCTAATAACCCTTACTTTTCTACACTCTTGAGTTTTAATTACTTCTCACAAAAAAAAAAAAAAGAGAACCTTTGAGTTTATGTACTCAAGTGAAATGACAGTACTCTTAAAATATGCAGCAATACAGATACAATACGGTGATAGTGACTATATTCTTTGGACTAGGTGAGCTGAAAAAATACTGTAAATTATTCTGGAGACAAGGAGAAGTAAGACAACTGGATCATGTGTTATCATTTTAATTTCAGAATAAAAACCCCATTCTTTTGTTTTTCCAGGTATTATTGGTTTAGCTTTAAGAAAGACCTTGTGTAAAGATGAATAAAGAATTATAGAAAAAATATCTTCATTTCCTAAAAATAATGGAAAATTTATGTAATAATTATTGTCCTTTTCTCATTTGCTCCTTGTTCAGATTTACTAGGCTACATTTCGCTTGTGTACAGGTCCAATTTATTATTATTGTCAAAGTGCAGGCTAGAATCTTCATTTTCTTTTTTAACCAAGGAAAGGACATTAAGCTGTGGTAAATTTCAAAACGGGAAGGAATCAAAATCAGAATCTGGCATGAGCTATTGAGAGCCTTAACTATGTCAATGAATAATGATTGGTGTAACCTGTGCTCAAATAATATAAAAGCAATGCAGAACTCTGCTTTGGAGGAAGCAGTGCTAACTAGCCATCAGGATGCTAAGAGCTCAAAACAGAGAAATGTTAACTATGAGCATAAACTTGGGTTCCAGGGGGCTTCTATCAATTCCTCTAATTTACATGATTAAAGAAACAGAATTTCTGGATTGTGGAAAATTTTGACATTTGGGAATTATTTACTTTTTAGTCTTACTAGGAGAAATAAAATTTGAAAACTTCTTAAAATTTTTTTGGACTGTTTCCAATAGCCTTGATTTCAGTAATCTCTTTCGCAGTGAAATATAATGCCTTAAAGTTATCATCTTGATTGTGTCTTTATCTCAAGAATAATAAATATAATGTGTGTTTATGTTACAATTATTATTTTAAAAACATTTAAAAATACTTCACATGAAATATTAATGCATTTTTAAAGGCAACACTGTTGAAGCAAAGAATTTCAATCCTCATGGCCCATTTCAATGTGAGTAAAACTACATGATGTAAATATTTTCAATGAAAAATATTTTTTATTTTCTCACATTCCTCCTAAAGCATTCTACTTTGAAAAACAGCATTTACTGATTTAAAAAAAAATAAAAAACAAACCCCAGATTTTAGCTATAATTTTATTTTAATTTTAGGAAACATTTGTTTTTTACTGTCCCATTACCTCTGGTACTATATTTTTTTGGTGCTCACATGGATGTCATCTACATATCTCTAGATATTCCTGTGCAATTTAATCTGAGAAGGTGCTTAAAGAGCCCTCATCTCTTTAATGGCTCCTGGTGGAGTCTAATTATTATGAAATTGCAAAAGCTGTGAAATGATAATTAGTCTGGGTTACCTCCTTTATTTTTCCCTTAAAGACATGTACAAAGATGTTAATTAATGCTTTTAACTAAGTAAGGATAATAAATGACTAATCTAACCACATTTATTGCTGCTTTGTGTTTCTGTTTTGTTTTTAAATATTTGTTTCTACTATGAATGTCCCTTAAAGACATACAAGGCACATTGCACGGTTCCTCGAACACATATTTGATTAGCCTGACTTTAAAGCTCAACAGGAATCAATTGCTCAGCCACATTATTGCACATTAATTACCACATGGAAGGTGCAGACAGTCAAAAATGAACAGAACTACAATAGATGCAGATTCTAGACAGATGTTCCTAGGGCCAGATATACTTTCTGGATGCCAGTGGGATCAGAAGATTATTTTTTTTTTCCAGAGGAGGGGAAATTTGAATAAGAAAGCATTGCTCAAAGGTTATGCAGCAGCCAACAAAACCATAATTATTCTGCGAACATCTGAGGGTACCACATTTTGCTAGCAAAGATAATTGACCAGTATTTCCAAAAAACACAGCACAAAATTGTCCCAAGTGAAAGATGCACAGATGTAACCTGCACAACAGGTTACTTAATCTGGCGGGATAGTACCTTATTTTGCAAGTCACTCCATGTATATGAATTAAATTGTGAACAGACTGTAATCAAAGACAATCATAGCATCTGACAGCGCTTTGTCCCTGTCACATCACTATGTGAAGGAAGACTTGTAGAGCTCAACCTCAAGATGACACCAGTTATTCAAGATCTACTGACTTAACAAAAAAATGTTCAAAGTATGTGGCTATAAGTGACGCTATCTTATGTTTGCCGGTCTTTCGAAGCTGGCATGTGAATTATTGTATAGGTCTATTCACATTTTGAAAAAGGACAGGAATGCCCAGTATAATTTATCTTGTTCACTAAACAATACAGGCACAACTCCAGCCTGACTGCCCTAAAGGTTAACTGAAAACAGGAATAACAATGTAAGCATAAATATATGCTATCCATATCTCTCAGATTTTATTAAGTAATACCCTACATATGGCATGCATTAGCATTCCAGACCTGAGAACCAAAGTAGGATATGGTGATTTTAATCACTCCTTTTTCACACAGTATGAAAAAGAAGTATGACAGGCTCATACCCACTCTTTGTTCAAATGGGATGTTTCAGACAGACTTTTGTTAAAAAAATTATTGCATTCACATTGTAATTACCATGTTAAATCAATTATAACAGAATGCTTTCATTAATTTTGGTTTGAGAATACTTTTTCCTTATCTAGATTTTAAAAGGAAGCAAAGTCTGAAACAATAGAATATTGCTTAAACCAGAGATGCTGGGTTTCAACCAGATTTACCACACCTTTTGTCAAAAGCTAATTAAATAAGAATATGTTTCTTCATGTTCTGGATGGGGAATTATTGCCCAAAGTTAAACCCCAAACTGTTATTTTGGGGCAGAGTTTCATATTTGTCTGCAGTTTGGCATAATCTCTTTTTTACAAATCTAATCCTTCAGAGTCCTTGCTTATCCGAGTAAGCTGCACATTACACTGCATCAACCATTCCTCTGCTTGAAAAATGAGTTGCAAAACTTTAGTAATTAAAAAGTATACCCTCTGAGAAGAATGGAAAGGACAATAACACAGGCATTAATGAACAGCACTTCCTCTAACTGACATTCTGGTTATTGCTATGTCTTAAATGCCAAAATCTGATAATACACTTCTGTAATTCCTTATATAATGAAATACTTAAGAAATATCTTACAGTCATTGGACCATCATTAACAACTATAAAATTAGATGTCCCATGGGTTTTTTTTCCAATTTAAAGAGGGTTAAATTGCTAATTTACATGTTAATTAGCATTCATTCTAAAGAACACCAAATGTAATTCCATAGCATCTAGCATTTAACAATTTGGCTTATCAAGACATTAAATTTAAAAGGAGCTCTGCATTATTTGCAAGAAGTTTTTTTGAGGGCTAATGATGAAAGGAATCTCATTATTGTAAGCAACATGCAATTTAAAAAGGATGAATACTGCCAATTTATTTGCTTTATCACTGAGTAATAAGAAAGCAGCAAAGCATTTTCAGGGCAGCAGGTTCAGTCATTCTTAATAAGGCAAACTGACCTGCATGGATTGGTAAATTTTAAAGAATTGTTTCTGGTGACATTTCTTTGGAATCTGTTGCCTCTAGTCACCAGGGTGCTCAGTGGTATTTGATAATATTGCTTCTGCTGCTCCAGAGCTACTCTGGTTCATCCACTTGTAGTGTGCAATTGTAGTATCTCTGTGTAGCATAGCTGTAAATACAAACCTCCCTTAATAATATTTAAGAAAACACTTCATGATATTATGAAATAAGCATCATTTAAAGATAATTTCAAACTGGCAAAATAAATGCTCTTAATATAGTGATGCCACAGAATTAACATATTTTTGCCTCCTGATTTTGCTCATGTGCAGTACACTACTCCTTTGCCTAAATGCTGATGTCAGCCTGTAATGTTTTATGTTACCATTATTTACATTAGTTTCTGCAATGTGACACAACCTGATTGTCTGTTTTGGCACACTGGTGCTTCAGCATTTCAATGATGCTGGATTGCAGGTACTTTGAAGCACAGAGGCAGTGATGTAAATGTGCTTTTAGATAGGCAGGATTTCACATTTTCTAAGTAACAGAAACAAACATTCAGGCTAAGAAAATACAGTATTTTGGTGTCATGTTATCCTTCAGCTGTAAAAGTCAGAATTGTATATGAGCAGCAGCATTATACATTTCATTAGTTGTTTGTTTTTTTTCAGACCCCGGCCACTTTTCATGTTGTGTAAGTCTATGTGTTATTTTTAATACAACATTTGTGCTGTTATAAAATCTGTAGTATTAACAGAATTAGAGCTGTCAAATGTGATTTTTATGTAGCCTATCTAGTTGATTCATTCACATCCGCAGCTCTAAGTGGAATGGTTTTAACATCGGTGGCTCTAAGTAACAGTCTCCTCCTGTACTTTATCCTGGTATTTCCCTTATTTATGGATTATTTCTCCAGGTCCTTCCTTTTTTAAGTCTTTTTTCCTTTTTTGTACATACCTCTCGTTGTCTTTTAATTTCAGAGTGACACCTCCATGCCTTTCTGTTCTTTGTAGTTTGTGTCTCTGTCCATTACAACTTGTCTCACAATTACTTCCTAAACCCATTTCCTCTTCTGTTTCCCCCTCGTTTCACATCATCTGTTCTGCTGTGGTCAACAGCTTCATCCCCTGCAAAGATGCCTTCATTTCTCTGTACAGTCTTCAGAGAGTCAGGGAGATTTCCTTAGGGAAAACAACTAGCTAACTGAGATTAAATATTTTACTAAAGAGCAGATGCATACAAGTGCCAGACTAGGTTTTCCAAAAGGTATTGCTTCTGGTGCCTGATAATTTCCTTATTCTTGACTTTGCAAATATCTTATGTTGTCACTGTAATTTACCAAAGCTTGGTATCTAGAAAGAAAATTTTAGCCTAATCTTTGAAAGCAAAAGAAACCTGGGTCTTCAAATACAAGCTGTTTGGAAAACATAGCTACAAGCTTTCCAGCCGTTTCTGTATCTAACGATCCAGTAGAAAACGTAAGGTAATCTAGTTTGTAATCAAGACTAATTTGGGAACAAAAGGGAGGAGTAGAAGGAGTTACTTCACAAGAAGTAATTCTAAAAGAAACAGAAGAACTTTTAGAGATAATTATGGGAAAGATAGTGTGAGAAAATAAAAACTATTCAACAAGAAATTATAAAAAACCTGTTCTTTGGGAACAGTTACATTCAGAGTAGAAGTAATTTTGGGACTATGAACAAGAACACATACAACAAAATCAGTGTATGATGAAAAGCTAAGAAAGTGTGAAGATGTAAGAGAAATTAGAGAATGTAATGAATGGCACAGGCGTAAGCAACAATAAGAAAATCACTGGTTTAAGAATGAACAAGAGAACAGTGTGTGTTTAAGATAAAAAGATTGAAATGATAGGATAGACAATAGAAATGAATTCTTCACTTTTAGCTCTCACTTGAAGGAAAACAATACTTATGCTGGAAATATAAAGAGCATACTGTTTCCAAGGGAGAGAAAGATGTGCTTAGAAGGAAAGAGCAGGTAAAATCGAGTGGGTATATGTGTTGTAGAATAATGATTAAAATAACAGTTAAGAATTCCTCAGCACCAAACCCCCCAAAATTCAAGAGAAAACAAATATTGTGATGAAGCAGAAGTATCCAACAAGGGCTATACAGGCAGAGATGATCATTCTAAATAACTGTCTAATGGCAATAGTTAAAACCAAATCTGATAATAGATTTGCCTAAAGCTAAAAACAAAATGGGTATTTCACTGAAATTAGAGAATAGTTTGTGGAAAGATCTGAGAAACTGTTGAATGTATTGAACCAAACTTTCAGTATTTTGATTTATGTGTCAGAGGCATGTAATCTGACTATGGATATTCATTGTAAATGTTCTGAAGATGGAAAAATAAATTACTAAGCAATAACATTCATATCTAAATTTCCTCTCTTTTAAAATGTCTGAGCATCCTTCATTTTATGTATTTGAATATTTTAATTTATTTTTGTGGGACTGCACACATAGTATAGTTATTTGTGTATGTAGTAGTCGCTTTTGGGCATAGCAATCTATTGATACCTGAAAAAAAGTGGACAGTAACTACTACACGTACAAAATCCCTTTGTCACTTCAAGTCCACTTAAAAGCCAGCTGTTTGAGGGAATCTGGCATCATTCTGCTGTTTCTCTTGCTTGACTCCTGTTACATCTAATACAAATCTGGTTCTGACTTTCTTACTAGGCATGTGACGGATGTGAAAATGTTATTAGAAGTATGGATGTATTGGGCCAGGATGATTTTTATGAGGTGCAGAATGCTGATGGCTGCAGATGACATTGATCGCTAACAGAGCAAGAAACGCTGAGGTCTTTTGCTGATGATGTCATTTTCTGAGAAGGCCACATAGATACAGAACTTATATGCACAACCTGACCCTAAAAAAGCAGACAGTTCTTAATGGTCTGTGTCCTGATGCAGAGCAACAGAAACGGGCTGCAGGGAAGGACAGTAGCCTTTTCCTCATGGGAGCACAAGAGGGAGTGTGAGAGACTGAATGAACAAATAAATAATAGAGCTTCATGTTGGTGTTGTCCATTCTGTTTGACTAGTGTCAACATGGAATCCAGTTTCCTTTCCTCCAAATGAAAGTTGTTTGTGTAGTAGGCAAGGTATATCTCAGAACCGACATACAGGACTTTTCCTCCAATAAACTCACTTATCTGTGCATTTTCTTGGCAGTAGAGGCAATGCTAGCTGAAATGTAAGCATATTTTCTGCCTTTCATGTTTAACTGGACCTAAATCTCTGCTTGAATTAAGTTTAAATCCACAAGCACCATAAAGGCTTAACAGCAAGTGCCCACAGCTGTACACACTAAATCAGACTTTAATGTACAAAATATACCCAAGTACTGATACACATGGCTTTAAATAGTGAGACACAGGTATGTGCATGTGAACTGGTGGGGACTGAAAATTCTGTTCACCTACTAATACAGTGCTTTCTGCTTCAAGAACACTAAAATTTAAGTGATTTTTTTTTTTCATGTGAAAGATGACGATGTATTTAACTGTATAGCTAAATTTTGACAAAACTAAAAGATTTGTTTTGTCATCAGAAACCCCAAGATGGCAATACAGCCTTGTTTTTCTATGATGCTTTTTTCTATTATTATTATTATTATCACAATTATTATATTGCAGTACACGGAACAGATTTGTGATTTTCTCCTCTGCTGATTGCTAAGGATTATTTATACAAAACCTGAAAGCTCTAACTACTTCAACATTAAGTGAATGGATGAATGCTAGGCATAACCTGGAGGTATTGAAAGATTTTATTTAATAACATTAACCAAATACACACCGCTGCTGACATTTGGCTTCCTTCTATAGAAGAGACTTAGTAACCTTGTTAAAACATCTTAATCTCCATATTATTTTCAGTTTAGTATCCAACATACATCTACATAGATTACTTTTTCAGACAGCAGCTCATGTTGATTATCTTCTTACTTGTGCTGGTTATGGCTGGGTTAGAGCTAATTTTCTTCACGGTAGCCAGTACAGGATTCTGTTTTGGATTGGTGCTGTAACAGTGTTGATTACAATCTTTACTAGATCCAGGCCTGGAGGTTGGTGGCTGGGCCTGTGGCAGGGGAGTGGAACTCGATGATCCTTGGGTCCCCTTCTGACCCAGGGCCAGTGGCTTTTCTATCTCTTACATCACTCCACCAGTGAGTGGTCTAGGGATGCACAAGGAGGTGGGAGAGGGGACAGCCAGGACAGCAGGCCCCAACTGACCGAAGGGGTAACCCATAACATATGACGTCAAGCCCTGCATATAAACCTGGGGGATGAAGGAAGAGAGTGACATTTGGAGTAATGGTGTTTGTCTTCCCAAGTCACTGTTACATATTATGGAGACCTGCTTTCCTGGAGATGGCTGACCACCTGCCTGCACATGGGAAGCAGGGAATTAATTCCTTAGTTTAATTTGCTTGCACATGAAGCTTTTGCTTTACCTGTCCCATGAGTTATTTCATTTTTACCCTTCTGATTCTCTTCATCATCCAGCCATATGGAAAGTGAGTGAGTGAGTGAGTGAGTGAGTGAGTGAGTGAGTGAGTGAGTGAGTGAGTGAGTGAGTGGCTGCGTGGGGCTCAGTTGGCATCTGGGGTTAAACCACAACAAAACTAATCACTTTTGAATGATTTCACACCAGGACCCTTAACCTTTTCAGTGTTCAGATAGTTTTGAGAGTGCCAAGGTAATCAGTTCTCATGCAGTTAACTTTTGTTACAGAGAATGAGGCAAGCAAGCAATAGCAAGCATCATTCATCTTGATGCTTGATGAGAGACACTGCAGATTTATCAAGTGTGCTACTGCCTGTGACTGCTGCTCAGGACTTTATAAAGTAATAGGTTTCACAGCAAAGGAACAACACAAAGGAAAAAGCTGATGATTTCAAGTGGGCTAGCTGGTACATGCTGTGCCAATGAGACATGTATGCACAGGGCTGGATGGTGGTGAAACAGGTGCTCCCAGGAAAGCAGATTGCTTTCCCAGCCTTGTTGCAATAGAGAACTTGGGTAAACCTGTGTGGGTTTCACAGCCTTCCTTCCACTCAAACAGAATTTCTACCTTCACTTTATCCGGCCTTGCATGGAAAGAGATTATTTTCCACTAACAGGTAACATCAATGAAAAATGATTATAGAGCAGAACAGAAGGAAAGATGATGGCAACATTAATTAAGACTAATGCTGTTGACACAACCAAAGAAATAAGAACTGCTTAATACTCAGACAATATTACTCAAAAATATATAAATCATATTAGACCTCTCCAGGCTCATTATAGTGTAGGAAGATAATGAAGATACAGACACAGGAGATCTTCATGTGCTGTCAAAGAATGTTCTATATGCATATGTACACATATATATGTAGTATTTGTATATATATATATATGTA
Source organism: Heliornis fulica (assembly GCA_013399135.1). Lineage (NCBI taxonomy): Eukaryota > Metazoa > Chordata > Aves > Gruiformes > Heliornithidae > Heliornis > Heliornis fulica. Next base: position 38,386 of record VXBZ01006150.1, read on the forward strand.
TGTATATATGTAGCCTGCAGAAAGCCTCTCTGAGCATAGTGCTTTAGAATAACCTAACACAGCAGAAAGTCCAGTTATGCAAACAAGGCCAGATTGTCATCGTAATGTTTTGCAGTCCTCCTGGGGACAGGGAAGGCAATGACTGTTATGTCAACTGCCAGATTCAAGACTCAATACTTTCCACTTTAACAACTGGTTCAAATCACAGATAAGAAAATGGATCACAAAATTAATTTTATAAAACCATAATATTGGGAGATTAGAGTCATAATTCTTTGAATAAAATCTGTTTCCTCTGGAAGGGAAACAAAAGGCTTATGGCAAAGCACTTGGTGCAATATCCTTTTTTCTCTGCCTTTATATCATCTCTAAATAGCATTTCTACTTCAGTAAAAATTTCTTAGTAGTAGCATTTAGATGGGAAATCAGATGAGAGAACTACAATGTATTGTTACTGAAGTGTAAAGAGTCCCTCATTTTAATTTGTTCTCTATTAGAAGAAAGATGTTTTGAACATGTCCACGTGCCCTCAAATTTCTGCTTGGAAACAGAAAATATATGTTAGGAGAAAGAAGATTTTCTTGTGGTTACTATCCCTCCCAGAAAAAAACATTTTGAAACTAAGTTAACTAAAACCACAGGAAGCCATAAATTAACTTGTTTTCTTTGAAGATTACTCTGATAAAAGTAAGAAGAATAGAGTCTTCTGTGATTGACTCCAGAAGTCAGAGAAAAGGGTGCATCCACACTATTCCTAGCAAGCTAATGCTGCTCCCAGACCTGGCTGAGCAGTCAAAAAGTGAGAGAGGAGAAGAGACTAAATTACCCTGTCACATCAGGAGGATAGCTAGCTAATCCTGCACTAACTGAGATTCTGAACTACATCTGAAAGGGCAGAATGGGGTGAGCTTGTACTGCCAGTTGATATTCTGTGTGTGTTGTGTGTTCCCATGCAGACTCTTAGCTCCCAGTACTGTGTCTGGCAGCTTTAAAAGCACTAAATTTACCTAAAATTATTATTATTATTATTAATAATAATAATCAAGAATAAATAAGAGTTTTATTGCTTAAACATTCCCTTTTAGAACAGAAAGCTGCCAAAACCTCCCCTGCCCAACAACCTGGTCATAGATGGTGCATCAAGCAGGCTGTTTCATTTTGTATAAACTGCCCTTTCCAGGGGGAGTATGTGAAGAGGGAAGGACACAAATGGATCCATTTGAGTTCAGATGCATTTCTGATGAGTGAAAAAACAGCTGCAGGGAGAGAAATATTCTTTGTGCAGCAAATGGGGATTTATAGGGATTACGGTCACATGTTTAGGATCTGGAAAAGCATTTGTTTTGTATTATTATAACAATTTTTATGGATTAATTAATGGGATGGTGATGTAAGAAATTGCTTTTGATTTAATACGTAAATACATTAGATGAATCTAGCTCTGCCTTAGGGATGAGGGGCCAAAAGAGTCCCATGGAGAGGTCTATCTGGACAGCTTGAATTCGAGCAGCCTGGTTCAGCATGATGGGTGGGAAGACACTAGGCAATTTGATAATGCAGTTCTGTGGTATATGGGCTGATTTACATCCTCTCTAATACTTCAAAAAAACCCCAATAAGACTGCTGGCAGTGAGAGTGTGGAGTTTTGTCTTCAGTGCTCTTTGTTTCACTCAACATTTATTACTTCTGCTCCTCTGTCAGAAATACCAGTGGCTTCTAAATGATTTGTATGTTTGTGAGGTAGCTCCTGACCCCCCGGCACCCAGAACTGCCATCACCCAGAAGACACTAATACCCTGGCAACCTGAATACACACAATACATGAGAACTTGGACTCTGTAATGGATGTGAGTGCTAGTAGAAAAACAGGAGGAAAAAGTGCCCCAGTGGAATCCAGTTACATGTTTCAGCTTCTTACATATTGGATTAGCAGATATGATCTGTTCATCAGAGGTTCAGGAATGCTCATTCCTGAAGTTTGCAAACAATTTTCTTCAAATACTGAAGTGTTTATGTGAATTAATTGCATTTTCTTTCCATAATGCCAGCTGAAGTATGGATCTTGCTAAAATTGGAGGAAAACTAGGACACGGGCAGCAGACATAGAAGGATAATAGGTATATACAGGTAGAAAATATCTATCAAACATAGAGATGATAGAGATGATACAAAACCAATGAAAAACATTAGCATCTATTATCTTCTCCCAAGAATCCAACACCTTGTTTTTCAAACGTAGCCGTTATATTATGCTCTGCAGGCAAGGCAAAATGTATTACACCCTGAGAAACATTATGAGACATAGATTTCTACTTCAGAAACATATGCTTTTTTAAAAAAAAATAAACTGCTCTCTTGCCCTTGAAACAGCATGACCAGCTTAAAACTGTATGGCCATATGTCTTCTGCATTCAAAAGAGGGACCTGGATATTTAAGTGATCTTTCAACCTCCTTGTAGTTTATAAGCAATTGCACATTTAAATATATCAAATTCAGAGTGAATATATTGGTATTGAGCATCTGTCTAAAACTACAGACAGTGATCTTTCAGTCAAAAGGGCTTAAAAGGAATTGTGGTGAAGATTAAAATAATTAATGTTCTACATTTTATTTTAATGTAAATATAGCATGTTAGCATTGAAAATAGAAAATCTTAAATTGTCTTCTATTTGAGGGAATTGAGAAACCTTCCATGATCAATGAGGAAGGAAGATGGACTATTCTAACATGCATGGCCATTTGTCAGGTTTACCTGCTTGTGAGCATGGTCATAAGAATTGATGTGGTTGTCAAATTCCTGGTGTTTGTGGTACTGCTTGTCACATAGTTCACAGTAGAAGTTAGCCTTCACATCCTCCAGAGCCTTGGCTGCAGCTTTCTCCTTCTCAGCATAGTCCTGCAAAGGCAGAAGGAAAGGAAGACACTTGGCTACAAGTCACGAGCTCATGCTTCAGAAGTGATTATTTTCATCCCCATTAAAACCATGAGACTGACTAGGACTGCCAGGTCACCAGGCTCCATCCCATTTATCAACATACACAGTGAGGAGGTTTCAGTCTTAAACCGAGTTCATTAAAATGTATTTCTTGAACAATTATTCTTACTACTTGTAGGTACTGTAGTAAGAAAAGTAGAGAGGAAGGAGGAGTGGAGGAATGCTCCCAGGAAACTGCCTAGCTCCTGGGCAGGAACGCCAAGAAGTGAAGAACCCATAAGCTGCCAGGTGGACGTGTGCAGGTTAATCTGTTCACTGGTACAGCACTGTCCCGCTTGGCACCAGCACCTCTGCTCTTTCATCTATTATTGCTCAGAAGAAAGAAGCTAGTTTTAGACTGATACAAAGGCAGAATTTCTTTTGTGTTCTGCTTTCTACCTTCTGTGAAATATTCACCAGGGCCAGGGAGCAGCTGGCTATGGCTGGCTGAGGTTTTCCTGGAGCAAAGTAACATCCTCGGGAATCTTTTCAATGCCACACTGTCCCTTCCCCTTGTCTGCATGGGGGGATATGCCATCCAGCCCACCCAGACAGGATGTAACTGTCACCCACCTGACACAGACCATACCACTGACAAGAGCACTACCTCATATCCAGGCTCAGGCAAACACAGGTGTTTGCAAATATTTCCTACGCAGTGCTCCACCATGTCTCCCTAATGGCTCAGGTGGGTGCTCTGGACAACCAAGTACTTTGATTTCAATATATAATATTATGTAGAAGAGAAAACTTAAAATAGAGGAGCCAAAAGTTACTGTACTCCTAATAATGTGCTTAAACATGGGGTCTGATACTCAAAATTGACAGCAACCTTTAACAACCTCATTTCTTTTAGAAGGCCTTCATTATCCTGCTACTATTACAATATTTTCTGAAACATTTCACATTAGAGTTTAAAGACCAAACTTCTGAAACAGAAAACATGACTTAAAGTTGGTAAATTAATTTAGTATTTTTATTAACTAGTTGGTATTACTTGAGTGCACATATATGTTGCCAGGGATTACGCTAATTCACCACTTGTTGTATTGTTTTCCTCACCCAGAGGAACAGGTACTTTCTGTCACTAGACTTCCCACAGCATGTAGTCAGTGCCACCTGCTATCTGCATGCTTTCACCAACCTTTGTGTGACAAACTTAGAGTACAGCAAACCCAGGACATACCACACATCTGGGACACCCTGCTCCTAGTATGTCACACTGCCCAGCATTGCTCCAGAGATAGTGCCAGGATGGAAGCAAGCCTTTGAGCACAGCAGATCAACACAAATGCACATTTTAAGCATTTCAGAGAGAGAAGGACTTTCTTAATAAGTGTCACATGTTTTGAATGTGGAGACATGACCAAGGGGTGCTGGTTGTCAGTGTGACAAATTGAGCTTCAGACTGCTCTGTGGTGTGAGTCCTTCTGTTCTGCCCTGGTCTTTGCACGATCAGGGTGCAAAGACTTCTGTCTAGACGTTAGGTGTATGGTCTAAGGCACTATCTTCAGCTTCCTCTGCAAGAAATAGAAAAATGATAGCCACCGCCATGTGCCGATTAATCCCATCTATTTCAAAAACCTATTTTAGGATGAGATTAAACTCTCCAGAGGTGCTATCTCTCTCTGTTGACCACTGCAAGTCTCTAAATTACTAACCTGGACTACATCCTTAATTCTTAGATTCCTGAACTCAAGGATAATGAATTCTATATTGTATTTCTTTATAGTCAATTCTAAATCTCCCTGTGAAACTTGCATGGACTGACCTGCTTGAAGACAGGAGGTCAAAGAGGAATTTTGTGCCTGGAATTTTGATTTTACATCTTACAGATGTTTCCTGTCATGATGTCAGTCCCTCCCACAGGGCAAACATACAAATGAATCTCCTGAATGCATGAGGCTCAGGTGGGTTAGTGCACTGTGGTATTGCCCTATTTTGTAAACAGGTAGAACGAGTTAACATTTCTCCACTTGAGAGGCTGCTCATTAATGGTAGTTAGGCTTGATTGTATCAGGGGGAAATATTCTCACAATCAAACAGTTAAATAGCTTTCATTAGATATTTAAGTCTAGAAAGCCCATTAAAAAGTGATACTTTTCAGCTTATGCTTCAGACCCATTGTTTGGCTAGCATTAATTATTCACTGGGCCTTTGGTATAATTAAAATGCATAAATTAGAGTGTGGATGCAATAGCATTAATTATGCATAGATGTCTTCCCTGGAAGTCAAGTGTTGGGGCAACATATTTTTATTCTAAACTGGTAAAAAATGTAAGTTTTTTTACTCACTGGCAGCCAGCCAAAGCATAATTGTTTTGGGGGTTTGGGTTTTTTTTTGTGTTTTGGATTTTTTTTCCCTGGGTCTGAACTGTCAGTTAAATGTTTACAATCTGTTCCATCTTTGCTTCTGCTGAAGGAGAAGCCTAATTGTTAGGGGTGAACACACCACATTACTCTCTGTGAAGCACAACTGAAACTGCTGCTCATGAGCATTCCAAACTGCCAACTTTATCTTTCTCAGCAGAAATTAATACAGTTTGCTTAGCATAAAGATATTTTAAAATAGCAACAAGGCAGCTCCCAGGTGCATCCTAAGATAATCACAACTACCTCCATTGCCTTATTGCTTAATTATGCTTGTCTACCATGGCAAAAGATATAATTTCCTGCTCGCTTATTGATCAGATGCAGGGAAACTGAATGCTACATCACATACTTTAGAAAGGTCATGGATTTTTCTTTCTCTACAAAGCCATAAGAACCTCTAGCACTACAGTAAATTGTACATAGTCAAACAAGTTTTCACATCCCGATTGCTAATATCAGCTCCCTAGGACTGTAGAGACTGGTGGTCAGTTCTGTCATAATACATGTGATCACGTGAAAGCAAATCTTTAGAGTTGACAGTGATAGAAAATATATGTGATCATGAACACCTGGCACTGACACAGGAAATCAGGAAAGATGTACTCATTTATTCTGAACCAGGGACACCCGTTTGTCACAGTCTCATAAACTTTATTCTGGATCATATGCTACTTACTAATGACATATAACATGGGTAAACATGTATACTTATGAGATAAATTAGTTCTGTCTTTCAGACATGGACAACAGTAAGCACAAACTTGTGTCAGGGATGATGCAGTCCTTGTAGGTAAGAACTCCTAGAAACCATGGGTTCTATGTTGTCGGATGCAGGCAATATATTGTATAAGGATAAACGGGCATAGAATAAACGGGAAATAATTTTTTTCCTAGAAGCCTACAAAATGGTTCCATATTATAGATTGTAATTACATCCACATCAATTTGGCCCAAAGAGGCATAAACTGTAATAAATATTTATATATTGGATTAATTTAAATAGAATATTTCTATTGCACGTAAGGCTGGAAGTGCTTTCACTTAGCAACTGCTTTTGCAGCATGCTTCTTATTGTGAAAATGCAATTAATGGTATCTGACATTTCATTTTCTAATATAGGGAAAATCAATGAAAAATCCCATGTAACTGAGTTTTCTAGAATGTTGCCACTGACACCTAGTCAATTAGAAATCATTTACTAAATCCAGAGCCTGTAAGAGATATTTAATAGACTGCATGGCCATTAAAGTATGCTGATCTAGACAAAACAATACCACATTGCTTGTGTTAGTAACTGATAGTAGATATACCTCCTACATTCAAATGCACTAAGGTGAAAAGTAGGTCACTTGATACAGTAACACTTTTAGAGGCAGTTTTCTATAAATCCTTGGATTTCTACAAACATATTTGAGAAAATGCGTAGTGCTTCTTAATGTAACATAAGAAACATAAAACATCATTAAACCACTTTTTGTTGTCTGTTTCTAAATAAGAATGTTAAAATAGCGACAAAAGAGCTAACTTGTATTAACATGGAGTGACAGAATACTCCCTCTTTGGGGACATAAGCAGAGTTGTTAGAGTTTGATAACTTAAATATAATTCTGTAAACCTGATTAGATAGGAGTGCAAGTATTAAATACTGATGCAACTACTGAGGTGCCTTTTGGGGATTCTCAGACTGGAGGTTAAAGGAGAAGTAGGACAAATATAGGTACATGAATAAGCTGCAGAATAATATTCCACACTGAAGAATTTTAAGTACATTTTCATTAGTGATTTAGATGACAAAATGAACTCTGATTATGTATGAAATACATGAATGATACTAATTATCAGCACGGGGCATCCAAATGCTTTAGGGACCAGGATCAGGATTCAAAATTACTGTAATAATCTTGAGATATGGTCTGAAATCAGCAAAATAAAATTCAGTAAGATGTGTGTCAAGTCCTGCAGTTTGGAGGAGAAAATCACATTCATGAATACTAGACTGTGAATAGTTGAGTAAACATAAATGCAAGGGAAACGGTCTGAGAGGTTAGAGTGTAAAAGAAATTAAATGAAAGTCAACAATGAAAGTCAAGGCAAATCACATTCTGACATGTTAATAGTAGTGTTATATGTAAGATGCTGAGGGTAATGATTCCACTTGATTCAGTATTGGTGAAATGTCAGCTGTAAAATACTATTGGGTACATCCACGCCAGAAAATAACTTGGCTCCTGGAACCCAGCCCTCCATCATCCCCAGTCCATGTCTTATAGTTCATTCTCAGGCTTTCATTTTGGAGTACACTTGCTAGTTCACTTTGAGATAAAAATGAATGCAGGTCTAGAATAGCATTCAGTTCAGGGACCATACTGTACAGGCAGCGAGGATGAGAATTCATTGGGTTCTCCACGCCCTGTATAGTTTTCAAACAACCACCAAACTGCATTCCCCAAGGCAGCCCCATCTTAGGATCTTCCCCAATGCAAACAACACTTGAATGCTGTAGAAACACAGCCAGAATCATGCCATAAAATAACTACCCAGGCAGTGTTTTAGCACAGTCCTTAGACATTTTAAGGCAGACTGAAATAAAAAGAAATATAATAATTATACTTAAGAATGCTACATAGATCCGAGGAGATTTAGGCCATGTATGGACATAAACTATATGTTCAGGGATGCTGTATGACTTTATCTGCATCACAGGGCTTGAAAGTCTACGCCTGCTGTTGGGGCAGGTCAAAATGTAGATGATGTAGCCTTTGCAGAAGTTTTAGTCCCCACAATCTGAGAAAGAGATAGATGTACTCAGATTATCCTTGAGAGGACAGTAGGGATAAGAGCTTTAAAGTGAGTTACGTGCTTAAATTAGGCAAACTAGATTTCAGCCTCTAGTTCATATTTTCTTTAGATCAGTCATGTGAGCACTTGTATATAATGGGTTTAGAGGGAAATCTGAACTGCCTAGTCTGGTACATCTCTGGGTGGTGAGGTGCACATGAATGGGTAGAGATTGCAACTGTAGAACTTCTGTTTTGAGTGCTCATTTGCCACTTCTTCATTCATCAGTGCTTGGGATAACTGCACATATTTTTAATGCCTTCTTATCTTTTCTTCTGCAGCTACAGCAAAATAGTTTTTAAAAGATCTCTAAAACTCATTAGGCAGGTGATAGGATGCAGGAAGTAATCAAAGTACTTGTGTGCAGTGAGTACATTTAAGAAAAAATTGAAATTTGAGAGCCACACAAATGTCCAGATGCTAGGATATGCAACTGAATGTCAGGATGGTTGAACTAATGAACTCCTGGAATGCTTTCTTTTTTTACCCTCAAGAAGAGTCTGCTGTCTTACCTAAAGCATTTGCTAAGGAAGTTTAGCAGTGGAGATGAAATAGAACCCAAACAATTTTGTTCTGCTACAATAGACAGCAATATAGAACTTTTCCATTTACCTCACACATGTTCTGCCATTATCCACCTTGAAAACTCCATGCATAGTTTATGCCAGTGTGGGTTCTACTGTGAGGAATTACAGAATTATCTATTGCAAAGCAGTTTTTCTTCTTCAAAAGCAGTAAATACTGTCATTCTCAGCTGACTTATAGAGGGCAGTTCCTAACTTCTGCAAATAAATACATCTTCACATTTTTCACACTCAGCCAATTACTGCAACATTTTCAATTACATGCGCTTCCATTTGCTACTTGAATGCTGAGACCTGAGAAGTGCAATGCTTTTAGCAGGTCCTACATGCCTTTCAGAGTACAAACCCTCTGGAACTAATAAGACAGATAATAAGACAGCTGTAGCTTTAAGGAGTCATAAACCTATTCCTAACTTGTTTACTATATATTGCTATCATCACAGATGATTGGAATCAGTCTATATAACATATGGATTCAAAGAAAAACACCAGCAAGGCTAGTCAGGTCTTCAGCCAATCTTTTATATTCTAAGACACATCAAAACTTCTGGTAACTTTATAAAGGACTTGTACTTTGTGATTTTCTAAATGCTTTTTCAACATTATAAATGGAGCATACAACCACTAAAATATTCGCTGTGGATATAGAGGGCATTTTTTCAAACATCTCGGTGTGATTCAGCAACTTTCCCTTCATTGCAGAGCTCAGAACTCAAGTAGCTGCATCTATTAGATTTTCTGAAAGTGTGATCAAGACTTAACCTGTAAGGGGAATTAGGTTCCTGTTGAAAGTCACATACAAAATTGCTTGTGTTCATTTTCATTTTAAAAGAAATATATAATAAAGTGAATTTGAGATTTTCGATCATTTTTCATTGCACGGGTTTATAGTTAAAGAGTTTAAAGGAAGTATTTAGAAAAAAATAATTTCTTCACGTGAAAAATACTGCCTGGAATGACATATAGTGCAGAAAGAGAATTTATGGGAAAAATAACCACCTCAAAGAGGATACTATAATTAGAATGGAAAAAAAAACAAACCAAACTTAAATAGGGAAGAAAGCTAAATCCACCATTACAGAAAAAGAAGAAACAAAGTTGAGATCAGTGACTAGTAGTGTCCCCTGGGTTCCATACTGGGACCATTACTGTTTAATATCATCATCAATGACATAGACAATGGGTTTGATTGCACGCCTCATCAAGTTTGCACATGAGATCAACACGAGGGGTATGGTTGACACACCTAAGCATGACAACCAGAATCACAGAATCACAGAATCACAGAACATTGTGAGTTGGAAGGAACCTCGAAAGACCATCTAGTTCAACCCCTCTGCCTGAGCAGGATAACCCAGTCTAAAATACAAAGGAACCTTTACAAGCTCAAGAAGTGGGTCCATGTGAAGATTATGAGGTTCAAGAAGGCCAAATGTAAGGTCAGGGCAACCCCCAGGTGAAACAGAAAGCTATGAAGCATCTCCTCCCATGTATTAACCAGTTAGTGGGGTGCAGATGTAAAAATAATAATAATATTAATAAATTTGAATATAGCAAAAAAAGGAATTTCCAAAAGGGCCAGGGAAATACACTCAAGCATAAAGAACAAATAATACATAAAACCTTCACTGTATTTCGGCTGGATTCTAGAATGTTTCTCATCATCAGTGGAACAGATTTAAGAATAGCCTTGAAGTAGTGGGTGTCATTTTGAGACAGAGCGTGACACATTTACAGAGGGGAATATATGATGTGGTTTGGTTGGCTATGTAAATAGGAAACTAAGTTTGAATTGAAGATTTAGGAAAATCTACAGTTAAACTAAATCTGCTTAATGATATGTGATGTCTAATATTTATCTCTGAACTTCATTGTTAATCTATGTCCTGTATTAGTACTATAATTAGCATTTGACTTATTTTTAGTGGATTTTCTAGGTGTGAGGTAATTAAATAAAAACATCCAAATACTAACTCTGATATTAAATTACCTCCTACGAACTGTTGTGATTCTTTAACTAGAGTAACAGCCCTCAAATGATGAAGGATGTGACTGAAGGACAAAGGTCATCAGAACTTTCATATTGTGACAGGGTTGTAGAGGCTGAAACAATTTCTGGGATAATAGTGGAAATGAATGCGGTTTTATTATTGTCAGGATTATACTCTAGGCACTTCAAAGCAAATCCTAAGAAACATGGGTAAAACTCAAAAGATAGAAAATCATAGAGGATCTTAGAATATTTCCAGCTACTCTGCAGACATGGAGACTGATGTGACTGCTGTAAATCTGGACTCCCAACTAAGGGTTCAGTGAAATTACCTTGCAATACACCTGTCTTAAAATGTAGATGGAAGAGAAATGTTTTTTTTCTAAGTTGGACAGAAGAACTGTTCCTGATATGCATAAGAAGAAAAAAGTACATTACTCATCTTTTCCTTATGTGCTTCTCTGCACAAATGTGAGTCCTTCAGTGAATCTGATTGTGACACTATTGTCAGCCTCCCATTTAAACACAATTCCTTCAATTTGTTTATTATTTCATTCTATTTCCTCTTTCCTCCTCTCAAGTGATCGTTTCTTTTATCTCTTTGTTGATGAATGAGGTATTATCAATAAATCTGAAGAGTTAGTCCTCCATTTATCACTTACCATTCATTTTTCCAGTTGCAATCTTTAGACCACAATGCATGTTCCAGCATTGCATTTAATAGATTGTGTGACTTTGCATTTGTTTGTATGACACTTTTTAAAGATGAAACCTTCTTGACATAATTAAAGATCTTTGTACCCCTCGACCTAAAGCCTTTTTCTATAGAATACAAGAGAATTTACCTTATATGCAGTCTTTCATCTTTGAGTAGCTAAAAGAACTTTAGAATAATGATATTGATCATGCAGTAACTGCAGGAAAGTACAGCATTTGTTGTGAGCATAGGAATGGTTATCACACAACATATCTATGGCTCTTAGAAGCATTTTTTAATTAAGTGCCTTTTCCATAAAACACTAATGTGAAATAAAACAGGCTAATGATATCAGATAGCTTTTTATAGTCTTTAATACCAATAACATTAAACATTTACATCCTATCTCTTTTAATATTTTTTGACTCTTTCTTTATATACCATAATATTAAAGCCAATTCATGTAGACTAATTCAATATCATAAATGATGCAATATGATGTCTAGTATCAGTGAGTTTCTGTTGCTATGAGCAACAGATAATAATTGTTAATTTCATGATAAGATATTCATAAACTTTTAGAAAATCCAGATGGGTCAATTTCTTATGTTATGTCTATTTGCAGTCTACTTCAGAAAAATACCTTGCAATGTAAGTATTAATCATACATTTGAATTATATCTACACTGTTCACCTTCTGTCAAAAAACTCCTAATAAAATACTCCCTCATCATAGCATTGTGTAGCATTTGATGGCATCTTTTTAATAAGAAAACAAAGCATTTATTTGCATTAGCTTTTCATGCATCCCTTTTTCCATTTTTTCTTTCAACAGAGGCCCAAAGCATCGATTCACAAAGGTTTCAGCTTTCCTCAGCACTTGAAGTTATCCAAGTGAAAAAGAAAGAATCCCAAATTGCTCTAAATCCACATGGAAAAAGGAAGGCTATTTACACACACATATAGCCCCTTTCTTTTGACCCTCCCTAAATGCATTCATGTGAGTTGCAAAATTCTATATGCTTTTTTATATATACTCTCCAGTTTTACACATACTAGAATTCTGCTGAGGTGAGCAAAATAATAAAAAAAAAAAAACTCTTTCATTCTTCTACTAAATTATAGTATAATAATTATATTCTGATATGCAAATGAAAGTGAAAGTAAGAGTGGAACGGGGTGGGGAGGAAGGAAGTATATAAGGAAGGACAGCAGGGTGGAAGGAAGGAATATTTTTCTAGTTCTTTTTTTAGCTAAACGCTTATGTTTTGAAACCCACCCTGCAGCACACCTGGCAATTAAAGGTCATGTAATTTCTAAATACAACTGGGAACTCAACTTGAAGATTATTGGCACCATTATGGCAATTTCCAAAGCAAACCTCTCTGCCATCCCATGCTCAGAAGCCATCACAAGGGAAAAAATTCCTGGTTGTATACCCCACCTCCAGAGGAAAGCGACTACTTTCCACAATTACATCTTTGTGATTCTGTGTAATATGTTCACAAGCAAAAGACAGTAGCTACTGACATATCCAAAGAATTAACATGAACACTTGATTGTTTACTGTAGAAAACAATTATTAATGGAAGACATTAATTCATTCTCTATCCTGCACCTCCAGAATTAAAATTGAATTATTGTTAGCTCATCCAATATGAACATACACCACATCTTTAGTTCCAACCTTCCTCCAGGAGAGGCTTTTCAAGATACAGTGCTAGGTTTTATTCTCATCATAAGGAGGTGTCTTCAGCAGGGAAGAGGAAAGGCACTGGTGAAGCGAGTGGAGACATACAAGAGGTGATGGCTGGGCAGCAATGCTGAGTAGAGCTGCAGGTGAATGTGACACAAGTGCCAGGTGGCTTTTTTCCAAGTTGCACGCTCAGTGGACATCAGTTCCAGGGGTATGCAGCAGAATCCTTTCAACTCCCTGTATCTTGCTTGTGCATGACTCTGGCTTTTTTAACTCCCATACTATGCTGTTTTTTTCTTTTGTTTCACTCCCACCCCCTTTCCTTCAATTTACAGGCAGTGGAGTTGGACCAGATAATCTCCAGAGGTCCCTCCCAACCCCTATGATTCTGTGATTACAACCCATTGCAGAGACAGAGCTCCAGTCTTACCTGCCAGTTTCTGTGTTTACCAGGCAGTACAGTCAGTAAGAATATTAATCAGCTGCAAGTCTGCAATGTGTTTGATTACTTATTCAGAGAAGATAAATACATTTTAGACAGAATATAACACTGGTACAAATTCCTGGCCCATATGAGAATGCGGAGAAACCTCCATGCTCATGATCAGTTAGGACATCTTGGTGCTACTTGCCAAGTCCTCTTCCTGTTCTGTCACCCAGGGTAATGACATATTGCCAAAGAGCATGAAGGACTATCTAAACATGTTTGCCTAAAATTTTCCATGCAATCTTCACCTCTTGGTGACTTCCCTGACCCAGAAAGTAGATAACAATAAACCAGAGTTTGTAGCCATCTCCATCTCCCACCTCAGGTCTAGCACAATTAGGAGTGGCTGGAGTCAATTGAAGTTTTTCTGCTGATTCTAATGGGAATAAAAGATCCAGCTATAACAGGTTCAGTAAGTGGAAAACTGAAACAAACAAAATGGGAAGACAAAAATTTAGCACCAGGGGGTTTCCTGAGATTATTAAAACGGAGGGTGATTTCATTCTTGCAGAGGCAGATTCAGAAAAAAAACCAAGATGTGGAAAAGGAAAAGAACACCAGTTTATAATCCTGTGATATTTTCGAGTAACAGACTCTTATGCTACCAAATTGATAGCAAACATCTACTGTCCTCTTGAATTCCCCATGCATGATTGCTAGTATTAGGGATAGCATTGTAGAATACAACATGCTATTTAAAATAAATATATCAGTGTCTGGGGCACAAAAGACACTTTGTTGAACAAATAAAAGTTGACCCATCTTCACCTCCCTTTGAATGAATAAACTGTATAACATAGAGCTAATTCTGCCACCAATACTCGGTTGGTAATACATTACCCATACTTAATGAGCACTTCTACTTTTGCTGTGGAGACCTAAGGCTTTCTGAGGCAACAACTCAAGCAGCTGATTAGTCTGATACTGTTTCATGAGGCTTCCTGGGGTGTCAATTAATCTCATGAACTTCCTGAATATAGTGCAATATTAGAGGTTCTTGATTTCAGAGAGATGAGATAGACCGGTGTCTCTCAACTTGGAAGAACGTTTCAGGCTTCACCATCACCCATTATAAATACAAATGCAGACTTCTCAACTCCGAGAGTACCACCAGTAAATTTCCTGCCTTACTGTGTCACATTTCCTAAGAGGGAGTCTCATTAAAAAATGATTGAATTTGTATCCATTACAGATTTGCTGGATTCTTCTTTATTTATGAGCCATGATTCTGCATTGGATGTTTAATGGTTTTAGTGCTATGTTAGTAACAGAGTACTTCATTACTTTGAGATAACCTGCTAGCACAACCACCTGTGTTATAAAACAGTGCACCATCAATGGTTAACAGATTTGATGCTGCATTTCCTTAATGAATATGAATACAAGTGTGTGAACTCTCTAACTCTTGATCTAATTAAAATAGATGGGTGCAATGAATTAATGAGACATTTCCTCCTAGTATTTAAAGCCTACATAGTAAACTGTTCTTGATTAAAATACAACAAACATATAACGCTGCTTATAATCACTGGGTTGTCACTGGCTTCACTACAATAGCATTTGGTTATGTAACTGTATGTATGAAAGTAAAATCAAGTGAACAGTAATTTTCCTTTGGATGATGCTCTTAATCATATGGCTCAAGTAGTCCTGTGAAGAGCAGGGAGTTGAACTTGATGGTCCTTATGAGTCCTTTCCAATTGAAGGTATTCTATGATTCCAGCAGCAACATTGAGACATCACTGAATGCCTACAGCATGAGAGAGTCCAGGAGCCACACTCAGTGTTTTGTGTAACATCATGCATATATCTGTAATCAATATGAAAGTAATTTCTAAACTATTATATAATTCAGACTTAGTACTTACAATATGAAAAATTTAACAAAAGTTTTTTTTTTTTCTAACCAGTAGATGGTTAGAAACAAACAAACAAAAGAACAACACCCCCCCCAACCCCAAAAAGCTTTGCATAGTACATATATTAATAAGTTTGGAGGAGCTATTTTGTATGTTGTTCTTCTGTTCTGCACAAACTTGCCATTTCCTCAGTCTCTAAAACTCATTATTTTGTATATATCCTATTGACACTGCATTTCCATCACCAGTGATTTTGGTCTAAATTTTATCCCTGAGCAGCTTTCCGTTGCACTGTCAATATACTGTCAGGAAAACCTAATAGAAAATTGCCCATTATGACATTTGATGTGTTAATGTGAAGCTGGATTCTTCTGAGCTGGCTCACACTGGTATCAATAGCTGCCTGAGGGTATGAGCGCTCTCAGGAGTTCAGGCAATCACAACCACCCCACACACATGTGAGGAATAACACAACTGCACTGTAGAAATGGCCAAGAATTATTTTTTTTTCTGGTCTCACTACCTGTATATAGAGTTATTCCCCTCCCTTTTTTAATGCAAGTCCTATGTTGTATGAAATTACTAAAACAGACATTCTGACACATTTCATTAGGGCTGTGACTAGAGCATTTGGGAAGCAAGTCTATAATGACATAAAACCAATCAGGCCTTCATTTGTATCATGGCAGGGGTGACCAGGTGAGAGACAAACTTCAAATTAGTAGTTATTTTGTCCTGAAAATTTTATTTTTCCCCACTGGAGGTGAGCGGAGCTCTGAAATGCTCCACCATAGCCAGTGACCTCTATAAATAGTAAATTGTAGTTATGAATTCAGGACCAGATATTTTTGCGTATTCAAAATAAGCTATTCTGTTGTAGTAGAATAATCGTGACAAGTTTTGCTGGAATTACTGTGTATGTTTTATATAGGGAAATAAAAAAGCTGCTACATCCTTATGTGATTTATATGGTTATCTCTTTCTTCATCTCTATTAGTCATATGCTTGCATAAGCTTATATTTAATATTCCAAACATCATTATGAAGCCTGGCTAACTCCCATACTGAATGCAGTGCTAGGACTTAGGCATCCTGACCTCAACTATACAGCACCAAACTTGTATCTGTCTTGCTGCATCCTGGAAACTGTAGAGCTGAATTAAGCATCACAGCTGCCTATGCTTCTGACACTATGGAAAAAGTGAAACCAGTCGGTGAGATGACATAAATAAGATTTACTTGCAAGTCTGTCGTCATGACAGAGATAGCTGAAGAGGATGAAGATAGTTGGAAAATAAAGGAACAACTGAGAAGGCAACAGAGAATATGAGGAAGGAGAAAACCTAACCATGGAAGATGAAAGACAGACTTCATACTAATTACTTGCGTGAACCACTCCCCCATGTGTTTTGATCTATATGCTTCAACATTTCTGTCTGTTTAGTTTACATGATATAGATAATTTATGTATATTCTATATAGTATTATATTTATCATTATACTATATTATATATAGTATAATAGGGTATATTTATATGTAAATGTATTTACATATAAATTTATATATAAATGTTATTGTACTATATTATATGTAGTATGACCATGAAACTGTGTGTACCATCTATTATTACATTATATTAGTACAGTAATATAATTAAAATTATAATGCACGTATCAAGATAATGCTAATATTAATGCAATATCAATAAGTATAACCAATTTTTGTATTCCTATATTGAATATATTATATAGAATATGGAAATATATTGTGCAAAATGGCTACTGATATTTCAAGTAACAATATTCCATTACACATCCAAGTTTATATAATGATTTTATGAATTATTTCTACATTAATATCCTTTATATAACATTGTGCCACTGGAGATAGGACACCTGCATTACGAACTGTAAACAGAGTGCAGATACATAAATGTGACTTAACAAGAAACAGAAGTTGTCATCAGTAAATCCAAATAATGTTGCAACATTATACTATGCCATAAGAAGAAATAGTGTTACTACTATCTCTGCTACTGACTTGGCTTTGCTAATGAGTTGCATTTTCACAAATCACTTCAAGCAAACCTATGGTTGCATCACTTCACTCATGGTATTAGTACCTCAGAATTTACAGCAGACTGCAGATTTTATAGGAACAAGTATTTTAAATTAGCTGGAATGTACAAAATTCTTGTTCTCAAGGTATTTTCTTTTGCTGATAGTACTGAAAAACATCTCTTTGCAGTTCCTTTCATTTTTACTTAAGATGTCATAGAAGAGAATACTTAAAATAATGTTTGTGACAAGTTGCATGTTTTAATAATACCCACATTTGTCCCTTGTATTTCTGTTTCAGATTTTAACTCAGTCTAATAATGAATATCACAATTTGTGGTGGTACTCAAGATACAACATGTAGAGAGGTCAATGAACTGAAGTAATTTCTGTAGTAATTACTTTTTTTAAATTTCTATTCATAAAACTCATACTTAAATCCTGGCAATCCTTATCGCAACTGTTCAAGATGCACTGTTCTAAAACAAGCACTTGCTTGGTTATGCATGTATAATGAACCCTCTTACTGAATTTGCTTCTCTTACCACTTCTTCATTTGCAAATGTAATACACACTTGCATGGAGAATTGGATAATGAAATCAATGTCATGCTTATATTTCCCATAAACAAAAAAAGGAGTCAAGATACCATATATTTCCAAATAATGGAAAACTAAAAGTGACAAGGCAAGCAAGATGTTCATATAACAGGCACAAACCCAACCTATTTCATATATTACTTTATTCAGAAATTACACTGCTTCCCAAAAGTTTATCATATGTTGAACAAAACATTCTTTTTTGGGCGTGGTTTTTTTTACACTATTGTCTCACCAACATATTTTCTGAAGCTGTCTCACTTCTTCTCAGATCTTGCATTTGAAAATTAATTGTATTGCCCTGAAATGTAATGATGTGACACTGCCACCTAATTTTGGATTAAATTCAACTTTGCCTAGAAAACCTGTTTATGATTCTCTGCACTCCCTTGGGCAAAAATTAGGAGCTTGACTAGCGCTCTGCAATGGGATGAATTCCATTTACAATGAGTGTCAGTGCGCAGATTATGAAGAAGGTTTTCAAAGTTACTGGAGCAAAGGCAAAGGCTGTGTATTGTCTGATAGTGCCACAGCTTTAAGTGGAATTTAAGCTTAATTTTCCCTTTGTTTGCAAGTTCTAGCAGAACAAGCAGATGCGAGTTCTGAGTTAGTATTCTCATGCACAACACTGGACGCCTGTATTTGTATTCATTTTGCTTTCATTGAAATGGATTTCATGGATGCTGTCCTGTGCAGCCTGTTCTAGGTGATCCTGCTCTGGCTGGGGGGTTGAATAGATAATCTCCAGAGGTCCCTTCTAAGCCTTATCATCCTGTGAATTCTTGTGTCTTCTACTCTCTTATGCTGTAAAGGGCTCATAGAGTTTACTGGACTCTCAGACCCCAGGAGCTGCTGACATGCTGACATCCTATCAGATTCTGGAACCGTGTGTTTCAGTCCAGTGTAATCATTGCTCTGGTATACAGGGGTCTTGTATGAAATCAATTCAGTCAGGGTATCTCATACAAGACAATATAAGGCAAAAGGAAATGAATTGCAGCACAGGGATGAGAAACTTAGCCAAGTCTGAGGCAGTGTTTTTAATTTATTTTTTTTAAATTTATGTTAGAAATAAAAAAATAAAACCAACACCCCAGGCCTCAAACAGGGGTCCTTCAGAGAATGTGGCTGTCTCTGCATTAGTATTTTGGATCAAAGCAGTAGCAAGCTTTTGAAGAAAACCTAAAAGCCTTCTCCTCTTTTTGCATGTTGGTTTGCTTCACAGAACAGCTTTCGTGCATGAAGGTGCTTTCTTTCAAGGGAAACTACAGAAGACCTGCCCTAGGTACATGTAAATGTGCTCCAATCACTAATGGAAAATGAATTCTGCAAACATCTTTGAGCCACACGTATGGTGGGGACAACTGCTCTGAGTGAACAGCCTAAATCTTATCCAAAGCAAAATCTCTGAACAACGATGTCAGTGTAGGTGTCTCATAGCCAAGTGTTTAAATTCACAGCTCACCTCCCACTGCACTGGGATTATTTGCTAATGTAAACAAGACCTGGGTACATGCGAGCCAGAGCATACCAGGATCCGATTTTTGCAACTTCTCTCGTCAGGTGTTCTACCACATTCGGCCTCAATTCACCTGAACTCAGTAAAGCACAAAGGTTTTGCCACACATCGGTAGGTCATTTGCCAGCACACTGTGCTATACAGCACTTCCTCTGTCGACAGACAGGTGATGAGGTTTCTCTACACCTTTCTGGGTTTGAGGGTTTAATGTTAAAAATGGCCACAGTTGCCTTCTGAATTATGTTAACACAAACTCACTCCATAGCCTACCCATTAGCCTGCACCCAGTCTGTAACCACAAAGATGGGGTCAAACACGTGGGCTGCTCTGTGCAGAAGTCCATTAGCAACCTATAGCTTTAAAATACAGTAAAAAGAAAGTGTGCCTCCAAAGTGAATCTGTTCCCTCTTGCATTCAAGAAAGGTGTCATCTATAACTTATGCGTTAAGGTGACTATGCTGAGGGGCTGATTTTTCTTTTCCATCATGAGGACACCAAATACAGCTCAGGTTCTATAAACTGAACATTTTGATAGCACTGCGGTCAGGTCAATTGAAGCAGAACTGCTACAGAAACATTATCAAGCATCATTTCAATAGCATGTGGCTGTCTTCCAGGGGTGCAAATATCATTACAATGTAGAAAAGCAGTCTATGAACTGGATTAGCTGAACAGCCGTTATCAGCACTCAGGAAAATAATATCAGTGACAGTGACTTCACCTGCCTGAGTGGTTTAAATGTCCTGCCTTTCCATACTGATAACACTTGGCACAACTTGCAGGCTGAAGAAAGTGTGACATTGTTTGATCCAATTATAGAACCATAACAATATTTGATAGAGAAGAATTGACATACAGTCAGGGTCATCTTGTCTATCTCCCTGTAACTGCATGACGGTTGCATGCTCATGTACCTGAAGTGTACTAGAATAATACCCTCTTTTTTGCTCCTC
Source organism: Heliornis fulica (assembly GCA_013399135.1). Taxonomy (NCBI): domain Eukaryota; kingdom Metazoa; phylum Chordata; class Aves; order Gruiformes; family Heliornithidae; genus Heliornis; species Heliornis fulica. The sequence continues at coordinate 59,014 of VXBZ01006150.1, forward strand.
TGTACTTTTTAAAAATTGGACTTATTTGGAGTATTTCCAGTCTCAGACCAGTTGAGTTCCCAACAGCAATGCTATTGGAGTCTTTACATAGGGCAAATATTAGTAAATTGTTTTGGCAGAGAAGAATAAGAAGAGAGATAGTATTTTTAGAGCTGTTATATTTTTCCTCTGGGGTTTGATATTCCCAGCACCGGATGTCTGTGGGGAGGAATACACTTTGGCTTGGTACAGGCACACGTTTGCCTGCAGTCCAATGCTGGCAGCCTGACTTGGAGGCAGCCGGGAAATTTATATTGTCAGGTGGATTTTGAAGTGATTCAAGACAAAGAACAGTTTAGAGAAAAAAATCCTCATTAACCAAATGCTTTCTGTCCTCCTTGTTACAGTATAAACAGACAATATACATTAAATATGCAATATACACTACATACTTCATTAACCTGCAGTAAAAGAGAATTTGTTGGGGCTTTGCAAGTTTCCTATCCATCTCTGCAATGCTTTCTTACTTTGGGTAGTGCTGTAGTAGTCATTTGATTTCCAGTATTGCACTAAATTTGCCTTAGTTATAGAAATGGACTTTCACTAGTTATAGCTTTACACAGGGTGAATTCTGATGTAAATAATGGTGTACCATATACACTATGGGTAGGTGGTATAGAATATAATTGATATAGCTATGACAACCCCTACCTATTTATTAAAAAAAAACAACCCACAATAAAAAGCCATCATAAGCTTTGAATTGTATCCTCAGATTTATCTGAGGCCACCAAGGAGCATACCACTGTATATTATCAGGCTGCAGAATCACCAGCTATATGTGCACAGGAGTAACTTGCACAGTTCCATTAGCTTGCTCAGTTTAGGCACAAAAAGATCCACTACAGATTCAAATACCAGGAAAAAAAAAAGCTAGAAAACAGATGCTGACCTTCGGCACCGACAGAGCATTTCCACACTCTGCTTTCCATTAACCTGGAGGGCTTTCTCATTATCAGCTCCAAGGAAAGTTTTCCTAAGAGTAGTGAGGCAGAATGCATGGCAAGGATGCTGCTCTCATGGACTGCCAAAGCACTGCATGCTGCTGAGTAACAGGAGATGGCTTTAACAAGATAGTCATCCTGAGCACAACCTGCGTGGTCAATCACACAGGCATTTAGAAAGGTACTCGTTTCACAACTAAAACACCCCAGGACAGGTGTCTGAATGTGCGCTGCCTAGGCTCTCCTATTACAGTCAGTCAAGTGGTGGGATTTGGTTCTGCTGCTCACACACATTCAGTGCTACCTGATATGTGCTTAGTACTGCTCTGTGAGAGCATCAGTCTGCTCTAGACTCTATCTCCCACCCATTTGGCAGCTTTTATCCTAGATGCCAACAAGGGCAACTACATCTAACACCTTGTCAGCTGAGCAAGTGGGCTGGGAGAGACAGTTCAGAGAAACCTTCACTCAGGGTCTGCTTCAGAGCAACATGAGCTTTTCTCTCGACTAGACAGCCCGTGCTCATCAGAGGTGCGGTGCTGGATTTTGTGTGCCTTTTGAGATGGTTGTGGTTATCAAGGCACGAACACGGGGCTGGCTGGTGCACTGGAGCCTGCTTGCAATTCATGCCTTTCAGAAGAGGCACACAAGGAGCTGGTGGAATTTCCTTGGGCATTGGAAATGTTCCTACTAGGTGAGGAAGCTCAGGAAACTGAATCCTGTCAATAGCCCCTGTCTAGGCACCTAAACTGAAATGTTTCAGTCTGGACATAAGTCTCATCTTGAAATGTTGATTACAGTTAAGGGAAAAAACAATACTTTTTGAAATCTTTGCTGACAGCTACAATTGACAAGCGAAAGAGGTCAATCTTGTCATATTATGACATGAATTTGGAGACACTTATGTTTTTGACTCCTGAGCTTTAATAACTTCAAAAGCTGTTCTGGGATAGGATGGGGAAGTTTGTATCCCTAGTAAAGCAGTTACTAAAAACTTGTTCTTGCACTGTCCTACTAACTTCAGTGACTAGCTACTGAACAGAGCAAAAACATTTTTTTAAGAAAAAAACTCATTTTCAGGTCATTTATGACTTTGAATTTTTCACCACCAGTAGAGAACAAGTATCTCTTCACAGGCAGGATGTCCCCTGACAGCCTTTCTCCTTGGGGATGATGGAACTGTCAACTGAACAATGAGTGAGGGATGACACTTATTCTGCAGCTGGTCCACCACATGCAATTCTCTTTTAGAGTAGATTAAAAGGAGGATGACCAGTGTGACCCCTATCAGTGTTGAAATAATGTGAAAAAACTTCTGCAGGTTATTTTTTACCATAAAGTAAAAAAATCCAGAACTGCTGTTAATATAGGAGGAGTATGGGGTTGTAATGTGCTATCACAGTAAAGTAAATGGTGTTAGAAAGAGACTCTGCAGAATTTTTTGTCTATAAGGATAAATTTGTTTGTGTAAGTACCTTCTAGCCACAGGGTATTTTAGTTAAAAGAAGAGAATGGGCTTTTAACAATTATAGTTTTGCTGATATTTCATAAAGATATGTTGGATTGTTCAGAGGATGCCAGAGTTCAGTGCATGTTGTATAATCACACAGCACATACCTTCATTTTTTCCTTACAAATACTTGCAAGCATTGCAGAAATGAAAATAGTGATTGCACTTTAGGTAGGCAATTTTCAGTTACTCTGTACAATAGCCTAGATAAAATCAATTTCATATGCATTAGTCCTTAAAAGTCTTCAAGGACCACAGAAGTCTTGGCCACCTTGACTGGAAGACCACTCAAATTTTCTTTTACAATCATAAGAAAAAAAAAAAGTGGTTGGTTGTTATGGTTTTTTTTTCCATTTTTAAATTGTTTGGTTTTGTTTTTAATTCTTTTCTCCGTGTTATGTATTTTTAAATAAATTCTCTTTTTCTCACACAGACTTCTGGATAACACAAAAAAGAGGAAAACACAAAACATTAAGAAAATAGAGGTCCCTGCAATATTCTAGAGATCAATGCTAGACACACTATCTCTAATACTGTCTAACTCTATGTGGCTGTGATCTGAATAAAAGTAACCTCTCCTTCTTAGAACTTCTGACCCAAAGCAAGCATTCTGCCCCATGGTGTCAAAAAACAGGCAGAGAGGTGAAGATGTTTTCATCCTGCACCTTCAATGGGGACATATATTAAAAATTCAGGCTTGCAACCTGCAAGGCAGCCCTGGCTTCAACATTTGCATTAAGTTTTCCCCAAAAGTCACTAATCACTGACAAACCTTTTGTCTCAGCCTTTCTATGGTCTATGGCAAATACTGCTCTAGTTAGCTTTTATTATTATTCATTAGCTGAGCTAATTTGCTGGGTATGCAACTCATTTCTAATAACTACAGAATTGCTACATATACACATTTGTAGAAATTTAGAAAAATTATGTAAAACTCCACAAATGAGTACCAAGAGGCAAGAACAAAATTTCAATGTAAAAAGCTCTACTGGGCACAGAAAAGGGTAAATGCCACATCCTCAGCAAAAAATTGTACAGTTAGGAAACATAATGTAATTCAGTGATAAAATAGAGAATTACTGAATCTGGAGAGAACACAAATAATCTAATTTTTTAAAAAGGGTGAATGAAATGCGCTGCAAGGACCAAAGCAATGGACTGTTACTGACTCAGTCATTTTGCTTAACTTCTGAATACTTTTATGCTTTTTAATTTAATCCTTTGTGATTCTCGCACTTTAAACCATGGATTTTTCTACCTTTCTCATGAGGTTACATTTTTCCCTCAGGATGATGCCAAGACAGGAATATTCTGCCACTACATTGTGACTCGGGCAGTTCTTCAGAGGCTTCTCTAGGGCACTTCCTTACTGCTGTGCCCTATTTTTTACACTTTCTTAATACTTCACAGCTCTTTATAGTAAAATTGGGCTAACTTTGTGTAAATGCAAGCATATTTTTCAACAGCAGACTGCAAAACTGGTGTGCAGCTTGAGAGAGCTCTGTGAAGAACTTGTTCCATATTCTGGTTCACAAATCCCGTCTAGTAGACTTGATTGTCAGTGTGTTCTCTGTTTCCCCTGCATCACTGGATTGAGCATTACACACTGCCACAAGGTTAGACGAAGACTCCTGCTGATAAAAAACTCTTGTACTTATAGGGACATTATTTGCTGTTGCATAATAACATGCAGATCCAAAGACTGCAATTAAAAGTGCTCTTTTTTCAGAAGACAAAAAATATATAACTGACAATAGCTCTTCTGTTGCGTGGGATTTGGTCTCAGAGTTACTATGGATGTTTCCATCACTGTGTCTTTATATGCTTTACTGCTTTGATGCTGAGAAAGTAGACATAGGAGATAGGAACCAGTGAAGAGACAGGATCAATAAATCAAATGCTCTGTATTGTTAAACTTTTCAAAATAGGACTGCCTGTGCTGTACACCATCATAAAATACATAATAATATGTAGTGATTGCTATTGTTTGTCCCTCTACAACCTTTGAAAATACTGAAAATTCTTAAATCAGAGCACATACAGAGGCACTGAAGTTCTCATCCTCTGACGTGGATTAAATTTTTTGGGTTTGAGCCAATAAAGTTCACAAGAGTTCACAGAATTGTAGGGGTTGGAAGGGACCTTGGGAGATCATTGAGTCCAACCCCCCTGCCATACTTCCAGCATTTCCTACTGAGTTGCTTTTTTCCTTTATTTTTGGAAGCCACAATAGTTTCCTAAACAAAAATAAAAATAAAAATAAAAGATGTCAAATCATACTTTATACTATCTGTTGCACGATGCTCACCAGACTGTCACAATGCACAAGTGTGAATCAAGGCAATGACTGAGCGTAAGTGTTAAGAGGAAGAAGAAATTAATTTCCAAAGTCAAAATGTGACCTAAATACTGGTTCTTTCTGCAGCTGTTGCTGGTGTACCAGAGGAACCAGCTATGACTACATCCCTGAGAAAACCATAGGGTGGATGTGCACACATGTACTCAGTGTACTTCTATCAATCTTCTAACTCATCTGTGTCCCTTACAATTTGTGGGATGCAGAAAATGAGCCCCATTTTAATGTTCTTCCCTAGCATCTAAGGAAACGCCAAGCCTTACCATAATGCTCCACTGCTGTCACACACATGTGCAATACAATTACAGCCTTTCAAGTTTTGGGGGATTTAAGGAACCTCAGGTCTGAGCCAGTGCCAGAGAAATTGCTTGTCGATACGCGCCGCTTCACAGTCTGCTTCTAGGTGCACCTTGAACACATCGATGCAATCAAAAAGGCACAGTGGAAGCTCCTATAAGCTAAAGCACTGGACAACATTGTGTGATGATGCTACTGCTGTGGTGAGCACAAAGTCAAAACAGCAGAAGTTAAAAGCCTGCTTTCCAGTCAAGTAAAAGATATAAGGCACATAACTGTGATTGGAAATGTATGAAGCTGCAGACCTAGTGATAATATGGCCACACTGCCTCTTTGAATGTTTTTGCTTCCTCTGGCTCAATACATTTCCATTCAGGTGCCTCTGCTGTATCACATATGGTAAAGGAAACAGTTGTGTATAGTTCTATATATCAGTCTATTACTTCAAAGCCAAATTTTGTCCAAGTATCTACCAGCAGGGTAAAAATGCTGCCATAGAAACCATTTGTTTTCTGCTGCTTTAGCAATCCCCCACCCAGCAATTTTTATATAATACATATTACAAAGAATATGCAGAAGTGTATAGTTTTGCCACAGTGAGTGGTTATTTGTAACTACATGAATGTTAAGAATTGCCTGTGAAGACAACGGTGTCAAATCAATAAGTGATACTAAATGGCAAGGAAAGGCATTGGTCTATATGACTATGTTATCAAATTGATTATGCCAGCACTTGCTGTTTGTGTAGTTCAATTTTTTTAATGAAGTAAAACATGTAAGATTTTAGTCTAGCATATTCTTCTGTTATTTAGCCTGTACTTCATAACTTGTATTTCTGGAGATTTAGTGTCAAACTTATAAATGCAAGGTAAAACCAAGATTTTTTTTAATAATCAATTGATTTTCTATGCATGTCCTCTCCTTGTCTCCTTAATAGCAGCAGAAGTCACCTCACAGCATATCCCCAGGGCCCACAGCGCTTTGGCAGCTAAGTGATGGCAGGGTATCAAAGCAGGGGGGTCCCTGTGCAACTCTCCTGGACTCTGCAGTCACCACAGAGTGCTAAGGAGGGAGAATCAGAACACACTGCTTAGTAGAGTGTCCTCGTCTCGAACATGACCTTTGTATGTAGCAGTTCCCTCAGTGTACCCAGTTCAATAACTTTGGCCCTACTGGTAGCTATAAAAAAAAAAGTGACAGGAATCCTCAGGATGGAGATCATTGGCATAAGCTTCTGCCCATCCTCGTCCTGGAACCCAATTATTGCTTTAATATTTGGATGGGCTGGAGTGTGTATGTTGCTGCAACTGTGTTGGCATGTGGGAACTCTTTAAGGTGACTAATACAGTTGCTTGCAATTTAACAACTGTGTGAACATGCACCAAATGACATCAAGTCTTCAAAAGGTATGTTGTATTCTGCTCTCCGCCAACAGCAAGTCTATAGGCTGCACCTGCTTCTCTGCAGAAACTCAGATGCAGCAAAACTAGGTAAAGTTACATACTCAGCTCCCGCCAGAGCCAAGTATGTCTTCTCTCCCTGTCATCATTGTTTTTGTTCTATCCCTTATTTCACCTACCCTCCTTCCTCAGCTCCAGAAGGTAACTGCACTACCTGACACAATATGTTCAATTTGCTTTTCAGTTTAAAATACTACCTAAAAAATATTCCAGCACTTTCACGGTTTGAAGTACTGTTGAGAATGCCGGTGAAAGGCAAGTCACTCATTAATCTGAAGTAACAGTTTTGTTAATTGAATTCTTGTCACTTAAATCACATTTCTTCATACTTTACAGATTTCAGCAGCACACAGTACTCAAAATAGGTCTGGAAGTTCAGATTGAGAGCATGGAAATCTGCAAATTGGACATCTGCATTTCAGCCACTGCTGATTTATTTGTTTGTTCACAGTTTTAACAGTCAGTGAAGAATTTTAACAAACAAATAAACATATTTAATTATGCTTTAACATTTTAAAGACATCTAGTCTTATACCTCTGACTATTTCCTTTCTGCCAACATTAATAAAGGCTAAAGCATTTAGAGGATAGCACTGGGGGGAAAGACAATGGAAATATTTTTTTGTTATAAATTTAATTTAATAGAGATTCAAGACCTATCTCAGCTGTGCTAAAGCCATTGATAATGGACCAGGTAATTCCTTATATTTTATTTGATATTAAATATTTTATGTTAATCTACTGCTTTACTTACAGAGCCAAGATCAGAAGCTCACCCCTCAGGAGCAATGCTTCATGTTATGGTTTTCTGAAGGGTCTCTCGAGTATTCCCTTTTTTGAAAGTGCATAGCTGTGTGTGTCAAAATTGCCCAAGCACATAGGACAGGCATGCTTCAAAAATTCAGCCCCGAGCTTTTAATACCTCGGATCCCCTTATCTAACAGCTTTGAATTACCTGTGTCACTTGTGTTGCAGGATGTTCTTGAGGATATAACTGATTAAATGGCACAAAATCAGGTAGTGGTGAAGCAACTTCAAATTCAAGGCCTCTAAACAGATTCTCAGGCTGTCAGACTGTCTAAAATAAAAACCCCGAAGGCCAGAACAGATATTCAGTAAATTTTTAAGCAGCTTTAATGGTTTTGTTCATGGTTTGTAATGAAGTTACTGGAATGGGCCCAGTTAATTATCCTTCAATTATGTAACTACTTCTCCAAAACAAGTTTCAGATCATGATAACTGATGATTGTGTATGTCAAGAACAAATTGAATTGCTTCAAAGTTATTGGATTTTGTAAATCCACCCCTGTATATTAGCAATTAGAGAAAAAAAATATTGGTGATTTCCTTTTTTAAAGTGAAAGACAAGAAATAATTGTAATTACATTTATGTGGCAATGTGGTGGTTTCACCCTGGCTGGAGGCCAGACTCCAACTTTGCTTTTTTGGACCCTTAAACTTTCTAACTGCTTCTTAAAGAAGCTATGTTGCAAACCCATGATAGGGAAGAAACATATTTGGTTAGGTGTTGGCTAATGTAGTCTGTCCATTTGAATCAACCTCTGTTGCTACTGTCAAAGTTCAATGCAGTTTATGCTCATGTTACCTGCTGTCTCTAAGGAGATCTCATTGCTTTGCAGACACAATCTGACCTCATCGATACGTGACTCTCAGTTGCTTGGATTTTCATGTATCTTCACAATTACTTTCAGGATGTCCCATATGTTGGGGCACAGTTACCTATAAACATCCAGCAGTTCATGAGGTCACTCTCCTTTGCTTTGCTTAGAAAGATATTCCTTTTGTGTAACACAAAACTATAAGGCATTTTGGCTACTGATGCTGTATTACATCACTGCTACATCTCCTCCTCCCCTTTCTGTTTTCCTCTGCCTGTAGCCATCTGCTGTACTTTGTATTTTAATTTAAATTATAACAAATCCAGGGCAGATACCTTCTGGCTGTTTGCATGTTACTTGCCGCAGAAGGCTCCAGCTCCAAGCCCAGTAGTCCCAGATGGTACTGTAATACAAACAATAAAGATAATCTCATAATTCCCCAGAGCATCAGCCGTGAATACCACATGCAGGGTGTCCTCCTCTTCCTCGGCCCTGATCAGGCTTTTCTGTCAAGAGAAATGCTCTGAAGTGACAAGGTCTCTACAACATTTTTATGCCCTTTCCTGAATCTACACTGCATGTAGAATGATAGACAAGGGTGGCTAGATGCATATGCATGTACAGGCACACACAAATTCACTACACATGCACATATTTTCTGACACTCAGGCGTTACAGCAATTTCCTACTCCAGCCCAGATATTCAGCTTCTGCACCACTGCAGACATTTCTATAAACATACATCTATTGCATGTATATCAGAATGGAAACTGCTGAATCCTGAAAATAGCCCTCAATGGTTCATCTTTACACCCATGGTTCAAATTAATTCAATGTATTGTTTTGCGACCAGTGAATTGTGATTAATCTTACACAGATTTACTCACTTGGTTCAACCTTCTGAAAATTAGATTTGCTCTTGGACAGGACTACTTGCTTTAGACTTCCTTGACAGACCATGAGGAAAAAAATTCTCACCTGAACAGTGGCCATTGTAAAATAGGGATCCTAAGCTAACCAAGAGAAAATGCTTGTAATGCTGAGGGCCTGGGATGAAAAAGTCAGACACATGATTTTAGATGACTAAAGTTAAATGAGATTGACCATTTCTGGGATTATCCTTTGACTTGTTTCCTCACTCCACTAGATAGGCATGAGATTCTGTGGCACTATTTCAGTACTGCTCCTGAATGTCATGTTGTGAGAGTGGCCTGTGGGGAGATTAGGACTTTTTGTTTACCATGCCATCATAGGATTTATAGATGGTTATCAAACCTGTCTTCTCAGCCAGTTTATTTTATTTTTAAATCCTGGAAGAGTATTTTAATTTTATTTTTATCCCTAGAGCTCAGAAAACCTTCATATTCCCAATACTCTTACAACCAGTTCCACAAGCCTAACAAGTATTTAATTTTGACCCTTTGTAAGGAATTATATCACCTTCTCTCTATGTGAAAACAACTGTAATTATTTTTCCCTCAAAAGTTTTCTACTTATCTTTCTGGATGGTTATATTGTAAAACACAGGTCACATCAATATTTCTGCCCACACTTTGATGTCCATAAATGTTGAATATCAGGACTGTAAAAATGCTCATAATGGATAATAACTTAATATTTCTTTGCTCAGTGATTAATTTAAACACATCATTTCGAAATTTAGTGTTCTTTGTAGGTAGATACTGAGACAAAGCACACCAAAATTCCCCAGTATATTGCCAGCAATTGCCACTGGTATATTGACAGTGTCTATATATATTAGTTCAGAGGTTGTAGTACTAATGAAGGAGGAACAAACAATTACATAAAGTATGGCTTTGGAGCTGGATGTCAAGAAGTGTATATATGCATGATCTTGCATTAGAGATTTTACTATTTCTGTGAATTAACTTATTGTAAAATTAATCATAAAGAATGAGTAAATTTTTGTAAGGAAATCTATGTGAGCCAGGTGTTTGATTAAATTATAAAACATTGATAAATAGTATGAAATTTCAGTTGTATAGGAAAGATATTTCTTAAAACAGTTTGCTTATTAGGAAGAAGATTATTAATAATTGGAGAGCTACATAGATTATTATCTTTCTTGAGGTTGTTTATAACTGGATGTTTGATCATCCCTTGTCATTCTGGAGCAAATGGAAGATGATTGCAGGGACAAACTCATTTGCAGCCTCCAAAATTCCAGGGATGTTTTTTTCCACTAATAATGAGCTGGAATGAGCTTGTCATCAGGGTATTCTGCACCAATTACATGTAAATGCCCATTTTCCAGTAAAAATTCTAATCAATATTTGCATATTTAAGAATAAGATGCATGAGAGCTTTGAAATTAATGAGCAGGTTGGTCAAAAAACATAGCTCAAATATGTTAGCAAAGCAATAAAATATCTAGCAGAATTAATAGGTTTTCTGAAACCAACTAAAACCTACTGTGACAATTTTTTAATAAATCACTGTATCCAGTGGTTTAAGGAAATTTAGAAAGAGGCTGAATCCAAGATGTTGTTTTAAATAAATATTTAATCCATGTCAATAACTGCAGATAATTTTTCTCCATAAGAATTTGCAACAGGGATATATTCTACATTTATTCTTTTACTTATTTCCATATGTAGTTTATATTACCATAGACCGACTGTTCAAATTTTGTGGTTTTGTTTACAGTTTTATGTTTTGTGTTTATCATAATATTATTTTATTAAGGTTTTGAAATGTCTCGTGAAAAGTGTTGACCAATCTGGCAACACTCTAGCTTTATATTTCCTTATATAATCTGTACTGGATGCAACTGCCAAATCAAAGTAGATGAACAAATATTTTGGTTGTAAGTACTAAATAACATAGAATCATAGACTATACTTAGTTGGAAGAGGCCCAGAAGGATCATTGAGTCCAACTTCTAGACATATTGAAAAGCAAGTCAAATAATAAATAAAAATAGACATTTTTTGCCAGTTTGTGATGCCAGGCTTTAATGACAACATAAGACCATTGCTCATCATGCTCGAAGCTACTGTATCAGAAAAAAAATAACTAAAAATGTGTCCTTATAAGAAATAAATATTTTGACATAATAAATATTTGGGTTAGTTTGGGTATTTTTTTTCACTTGAATAAGAGCAGGAATAGTGAAAAAATCAAAAGCAGTTTGCCAAAGGAATGGCATTAATTTTAGTTATCATTACACCATTGTTTCCAGAAAGCATGATTGCTAATCAGATCAACAGTAAATTGAATACCAGTGTTCCCTTTCCTGTGCATTTATCTCCTACTATTAGCATAATTCTAATCATTATTTATATTGTGGCAGTACCTAAGAATCCTAATGGAAGTCTGTTATAAACACAGATGAACAGACAGTTCTTGCATAGGAAAGCTCAGGTAAGAAAGAATAACTACAGAAACTTGTTCTAACTAGGAGATTTTGAGAAATAAGATGACTCTTGTCATGAAGTCACAAATCTCTGCTCAAATGCAGTCATCTAAAGATTAGTCTGGCCTACCATACTTCCATATTTGTTTTGCAAAACCTACCTTTGGCTTGTCTAGTATCAAAATCATAACAGCAAAATGCCAAACCGAAAAGCTTTTCAAAATTTGGATTCTGTGGCAGATTAAAAACTGTCATGTTCATTCAGGTGAAGAACATTTCAAGGATAACTAAGTGAAGATAAATTTGGTCCATGCAAAGAGTAAATTTCAGTGAAACTTTCCACAACATAGATATAATTATTACTATCTCTCTTACTATCTATCAGGAACAAAAAGAAAAATAATAGATTTCACTGATAAGGGGGAATGGCTTTAAGCTGAAATAGGGTAGGTTTATATGTTAGGAGAAAATTCGTTGTGATGGTGGTGAGACACTAGAACAGGTTTCCCAGAGACGTTGTGGAAGCCCTGTCCCTAGAAATATTTAAGGCCAGGTTGGATGAGGCTCTCAGCAACCTGGTCTAGTGGAAGGTGTCCCTGCTCATGGCGGGGGGCTGAAAACTAGCTGAACTTTGAGGTTAAAGTGTTAGCCAAGTTAAGAAGATCCTTTGGAAAAGAGAGCTTCCACTAATTTTACACCATCCTTCCAGTAGCTAAGGGACAGGCAAACATACAGTTGCAAATTCACAGCCATAGCAGTACTTGAGCAGGAGTTTGGACTACAGACCTCCTGAGGTAGCTTTCATCCTGAATTATTCTGGAGACCTGTGATTCTGTGATGTCAACCTTCATATGCAGAAGTTTGAAATAATATGAAATTTATCAAATACAAAACTCCTCAAAACTCCTCAAAACTCACATGAATACTTACATCCCACAGACTTGCTTAACTGCCACTTCAGGGTGTCTTGGGTTTTGTTTCTTTGCCTAACACAGCTGTGGCATTAAGCAGATGTATTATGTAGACTTCATTATTATCTGACATTTTTATACATTCAATGAGACATTATTCTAAATACAAAAGACAATTAAACTTCGAAGAAAATGATTTACAAGTCAGAAACAAATGTAGTTAGATAGATGTATGGCTAAGTGAGAGAAAGTTTATATAACTTAGCAGCATGGGCTGTATGCTATATGGATCTTTGTCTTCTTTATAGCCTACATAAAGTTAAGTTTGTTTGGGTGTTTATCTGTGTATTTGCATATTCTGACATTTTAGATTTTTTACCTGCTGGCTTGGTATAATAATTTGGTTTTATGTATTTTAAACTACACTGCTATACCACTTTTCCCTCTAGATTTAAAATATGGATTTTAGCTCTTCCATTTAAATTGTTCTAAAAGCTACACAAGAAGTTATTGTAGTAGGTATTGTTTTAGGCTTTGCTTGCTAACAGAAGGCTGTAAGAGGCCAACATGCATTTGGTGTAATTGTGAAATTCTTATACAGTGCATCTGTTTTAACTGTTAACTGCACGAGATTGGTATGGCAGAGACTGCCAAAAAGGAGCATATTGACTGCTTAGCTCTCCTGTCAAAGGAGTACAATGCACAGTGCTATAATGAATGCAGATTACAGTAATTGTGATTGAACAAGAAACTTTTGAGGGATTCTATTTACTTTAAATGCTTTAACAAAAGCAGTTTGAATGAGCCCAAACACAGATATTTTCCTGTAAATTGCTTTCTGTGTTCCTCTTTTTTATGGATTTTGTTTCAGAAATTCCTGACAAGCAGTATAGTGGTGACTTCTGTACAGAATGGCAACTAGATTTTTGTGTGATAAAGGCACAAACAATGTATTCAATTTATCTCAATGTAAAAAAAAATCAGTATTCTGTCAATAATTCCTCCATCTTCCCACTTTGCAACGTGATTATTTTAACAGTGGTTTTAAAAATATGTATTTATTTATGTAATTTATTTAATGTTTATGTAATGTAATGTAAGTGTGAATTTTAATGTAAAATTAACAACAGGTTCAGCTTCTTAGGAAACAAAGGAAGAGGGACAGTTCTAAAGGCTTTTATCATAATTCATTAAAATATAACATGAAATAAGACAATATATCTCAACTGCATTACATTGAGAACTGACAAATAGATCTATGTCAGTTTCTATGCCCATGTAGCAAAGAAATAATGGGTTTTTTTAGGATTAACATGCGGAAAGAGTAGATTTTTTTCCCTTCTATGTTTTCCATGACCGCATAAGTAAAAAATTGCCTTTAGTTAAGAAATGTTTGTTTGGCATGACATGCTTTCCTAAAAATCTTGCTAAAATGTAATTAAGCAAGGTAAGCAAGATGCATTCTCACCACAAACATCCTATTTTCAGGAGCACCAAGAGATAAATATGTCCCACCAGTCCTTCCTTTGCACTGACAGCCACAAAGGAGGGCTGCTGATATGTAGTGATAGGATAAGCAGGACAAGGTAGTGTTTTCTCCTGGAAATAGACAAAGGAAGAAAAGAACATCTGTGGAGGCAGATGTAGATATTGACATGTCTTGATACTGGTCATCCCACAGTGACCTTTACATTCATTTTCTTAGGTGAAGGTGGATTATACCCTTGCAGAAAATCCTACCAGCCTTGTTGAATACTGATGTAGTACCAGTACTCCTTCAGCTTTCTATAACACGCATCAGTTATTAAAATATTTCATTTCTCATTTTATTTAATTTCTCGTCACACAACAGTTACTAAAATATTTCATAGGTCTGGCTAAGACCAAAAACTTTTAGCAATAAGTGGTTTAGGCCTGGTATTTTTAAAAAGGGTTGGTTTTTGGTGTTTTTGTGGGGGGGTTTTTTGTTTGTTTGTTTTATTACAGTTCAGTGTTTATCTTATTGGTTGGTAAAGGAACAGTTAGCACTTTCTTAATTCCATTAGCTTCATGCTCATCGTATTTGCTTAACTCAAATATATGTTGAATATGTGGCTTCTCTGAAGCATTTAATATATAAATATGCATATAAAATGCATTCAAAATGTGACTTTTAATACTTTTAGAATATATAACTGACAAAATTTATTTCAATCATATTTTAATTTTTGAAGGCCATAAGCATTAGATTAAAAGACTACCTTGTATCCTTTTTTTAAAAATCTTCCTTTAAATATACTATATTTTATACTCCAATGTTTATGTTTATTTTTATTCATCTTTTCTTCCACTTTCTCCCCCTTGTTTTTCATTGACAAATTGCTGTCCTTTATATGCCCCTGAACTGCAATTGCCTTTTAGTAAAAGATGTCTTTTTCCGTAAGGTAGAGAAGTTTTCTGTCTAGACAATAAATCCCTTCTCACGTCCACTTTCATTCCAAATATTCTGTGTATCTTTTTGCTGTTATACAGATTTCCTCTTTATTTTCTTTGAGTTTTGCAAATTAGCTTTTCTGAAGCACTAAATACACACCTAGCTAGTTTGAATTTATTTTCTTCTTGTGAGCATAATTTTATCATTATCACCAATGTCTAGACCATTGCTAAGTTTCAGTGAAGGGATTAATTAATTTTTACTTATTGGAATACTATAATGAAATGAAATTTAAAACTGTTACAGTGAAATGCACTCATATAGCCAATATTATGAAGACAATATGAAAAGCAGTATTTCTATCTTGCCTCCCCTAAACCAATAATAAATCAATCTGCTGGTTAGAATAACATGTGGGCCAAGGACTAACTCTGAGTGTACACAGAATACTGTTTTTATTTCACCTATTTTAGTTGAATATTACTAAAGGAATACATTATTTAGAAAATGTTGCTGGGTTTCAATTAATAATTTATTCAATTTTGTTGCAATCTTAAACCAGCCTTAATTATAACCTCAGTGCAGTGCTGAAGCAGAAAGAGGTAAAAAAAGTCAAGCCAAACTATTGGTGGGATACTGGGATACTTAGACACTTAAGGCAAAGGTGAAGTTAAAATGCTGATGTTTTTCAACTAGAACATATTCTCTCTTATTACCTCTTCTTCTCTCCTTTTTCCCCAACTTCTTTTTGCTACTTATTTTCTGTCAATGTTTCCCTCCATTTCTCTATCCAGCATCTTCTAAATAACCATTCTGTCTTTCCCATGCCCTTTTTTTTTTTTTCCACTCATCTACCTCTGTCAACAAACTTTCATTTATTGATATAGAATAAGGGTAGTCTGGCCCACCTCTTAAGAGTGAATAGATCCTTCATAAAACACTTCTAAATTTATGACTTTTTCTGTGCTAATTCAGTTCAGTGGAATGAATCTACACTAAATAATTTCTAGGGGCTCTTTTATTTCCTTGTAGGTTTCTGGGAAATGTTTATAGTTGTATGACCACTGTGTTTTAATAGGCCCCACATGAAACCATCATCTGCTCTTGCTTATCCTTTAACTCAAGCTAGACAAATATCGTAATAAATTGGCTGAGTTTGGCAACATCCACAAATATAAATTTATAGTGGAGATAAAGAAATATAAATCAATACAGATCTATGCATCAGTCTTTAAGCAAGATATAAAGATGATTATGCTGAACTTCATCCATCAACCAGTAATCTATATTGGAACTGGAAAAAAGCTTAGACACTATGTACAATATTAGAAACCCTTAAAAATTATAAAAGAATAGGAATGCCTGTGAACCAGTAAAATCTCTCCATTCCTCAGAGTGCTGTTATAAGGACTTCTGTGCAATATACTAATGCCATTTTTGCTGTAGCTACCCAAAAAAGATAAAACTGATGATGAGAGAATGAGCATTAAGTATAGTGCTTTAAAAATATTCACATTTGAAAGGTTTTCAAGGAGTGCACAGGTTGCTACTATTAAAAAAATCTCTACATATCTTAGACTTGGACTTAACAATTTTCATGGAATAGAATTTGTAAAGTGATCTTTGCGCTGTAAAGATTTCATACTGGATTGTCCTAATGCAGGAATAGTATAGGAGGATTCAGATGGAGTTCTTTCCCTGCTGGGATTCCTGAGCACTATAGAAATGCAAATAATTATAATAACAATAATTATATAAAAGCTAGACTGCCCCAAGGATGTTCTCTGGGGGTTGCAGGAGAAAATCATAGAGGTTATTGTTCTGAAGACTCTATCTCTGATCAGAACATTTAAATATAGTTGAAACTGGAACTTGAACAAAATACCCTTTTTTTTTCTTTTTTTTTTTTTTTCAACAGCAACATGTGATTCACCAAGCTTTAACATCTGCAAGTAAAAACAACAGGTTTGGAAAGATCAAAGGTTCCAGTCAGGTATCTGTAATATATCAGATATCTGTTTAAGGTCCGTTAAAAATGTAACACGAAATCGTGTCTCAAAATTTTCATTGACTAAAATAAAACAAATTTTAATTCCCTCTCCCTGATTAAACAGTTAATTGAAAAAACAGTGAGCAAATGCAAGCATACATGTACATATGAATATATACATATCCACAGACACAACATTTTTCTTCTAACCTACTAAACAATGTAACTGATTTCAGAAATACAAGTATATAAGTAACCTGCTTCAAGAAAATGTGGATTCTCTACCAAACCAGACTACCCCAAACATAACAGAAAAAAATTTAAAAAATCATCCTGATTTACAGTCCTGAAAATCTTACCTACCGATACATTGGCATCTCTGCTTCCTCATGAAAACTTTTTAGACAATTTATGTAATTACTAATAGTCTTCAAAAATTCAGCCCATTTTAGCAAATCTCTACAGAAGAGGGAGAAATTAAATTGCTACTCAGTTTATTTTGAAAAATAATTTTAAAAAAAATTATTTAGCTATTTTCCACCTATCTTTCTCTTTTCCTAGTTCCTGTGCAAGGTTAACTAATTATTATAAAAATATAATTTATGCTCCAGGAAACTTTCTGAAAACACATTATAAAACTTTGCCTATTCTAATTATGACATCTGTTCTGCAGCTGTCTATATAAATGCCAACAGCATGGCTCAGTGTCACATCTGGACTTGTATCACAGATATAATAAATATTGTATTAATGGATTCTCTATAACAATTTATTGTGTAGTTTATTACTTCTCTCAATCTAAAAAGATAAATATTATTGTCCATGCAAACATTATTCTATGTGTAACCAGCATGATTTTTAAAGAATATATTTGAAAAAGGAATCATGAGCTACCAGATACTCATTCCACAACCATTTTACAAGGTTTCCTTCCATGAAATAGTATTATATTTTAAATTATTAGCAATTTATCAGGCTCCAAAATAACACGTGGAAAAATTGCAGTACCTTGAAAACTAGTCTTTCCAAAGATAAGTAAATGAAGCATAAAGGCCTAAATATCATGCATCCTTCAGCTGTACAGCTGTAGTTGAGAACACAAGTTAGTAATAAATCCACTTTAATATCTGCATTATGAGACCTCAGGTAAATTTTTGATTAATATTCAAGTACCTGTGTCATCTGTTATGAAAACTGCGGTGCAGGCATGTAGCTTTTAAACAGAAAGGCAAAATCGCAGCTGAAGAGCAGGACAGAAAATTAAACCAGCCCTTTCCTAGCTCTCTCACCAACTGGCTGTTGAATTTTCTAGGTAGATTAAGTCATGGAAGATTAAGGCAGAAGCTTTGCTCAGAGTACCTATCAGGGAAGAGGAAGCAAAATACAGCACTCCACTTACAATAATGTACTATGTAAAACCAGAAAAGCTGATTGGCAAAGCAATCATCTTAAAAATGTCCCTGAAGACTATAAATATAACACTATTATATTTTATACTGGAGCTCCGTGATATGACGACAACCCATTAACTCAATCAGAATAACGACAGGAGGGCCATCAGAATGATAAAGCCCTTCTAATGAAATGCAGACATAGATTAAAAAGAATTAAAAGTGACAAGTAAAATCCATTAAAGGACAGCCTTTAGCTACTGTAATCAAAGGATTATTACTTACATTGTCAATTAGCAGCTGTGTATCTATTTTTTCATGCAACACAAAAGACTATGCCAAGTGTCAAAAAATCTTTATTAATAAAAGACCTTTATTTTTAATTTATTTGGCTTCTGCATGTACATTGAAAGACAGTTTTAGAAGCCATAACACACACAATTAACCAGTGTTCTGTGCTATTATTGCCCTTAAAACTAAATCTCACTGCAGAAAGAAAGTAATTACAAATGAAATAAATTGCAAGTATATTAATCAATGCCTTTAACTTGTGACTAACACTGAAACTCACACATGCAGATATGCTCTATGTGTTTCTCACTCATTGCCACTATTTTTCCTAGAGTTCGCCACAGTATTTCACATAATGAGAAATTCTACCAATGTTAGATTCTGAAACTGCACAATCAAACAAATTTCCAGTTCATAAACTTTGAAAATAATTAATGGTAGGAAATAAAAAAGAGAAAGAAAATTAAACTTCATAAACAATGAGCAAACTTGTGCCTTTGTTTTGAAAAGGAAAAAGTGTCTCACACAGATTGCCTTGTATGAAAATAGAAAATCTAATTACAAAGTATTTTACAATTAATATTAGATAATTAATACAATTAAAAATACCAATAATGACAAAAGAGGGGGGTTGAAGAGGTCACAGTAACATTTTTTCCTTCTTTTTCTGTTGTTTGTAATATGTGATTGCCATCTGCATTATTTTCATTATCTTTAGCTCCTTGTCTCTATTTTTTGCTGCTTCTGGGCAGCTCTAAATGCTTTCAGCATGGGAAAACACTAATAACTCTATGCTTCTACTCCCATGTCCTTTTCTCAAATTGTTCCTATGGGTCAAGTTTTGGTTTTTAGCCATTCATCCAGATTTGTTCAGCACCACAACTATAATTAGATGAACTGCTGAGATGCTTAAACTACATTAATGCTACATTCCTGAAACAAGGAAAATTGTTTGTGCTGTTCTGTAGAGACCAGGAGAGAAAATTCATATACAATAATGTGTCAAGTGCATCCATTTCAATCTACCCAGATAAAACAAGAGTAATCATGAATAAAGCATCACCCCAAACCATATCTGCACTATCTAAATAGCTGTCAGGATACTTTGTTCTCCCAGTACTTATAATTTTCATGCCTTTGCCATTCAAGGTTATTTTGAGATAAATCTAAAAGATATTTCAGAAATCCTGGCTGGAACACCAATAACATGTTTCTGATGTTTGGTTGCCATGTCCAGAAATTTCAATTTTTGCTAGAGAATGTATGCATTCATGAGAAATTTGAAAGTGTGGTAAAGATGACTCGGCCATCAAGGGCATGCATAGAGAATGAAATTCATGAAAGGCTGGAGTATTGTGGGTTGACAGTTTCTTTGACAAAGCAGATATTGAGTTTCAATTGTTAATATTTCACTGATCTCAAGAACTATAGTTCACTACTAAGTATTGGCATTTTGCTGTTTAACGCTATCAGCAATGGATCTTTCCACCTAGTAGTATCATAACCACATAAGATGTCTCCAGATGTACCTAGAAACCTTTTCACATCAGGCACTTCCACATGTAGCTGCCCTTAGCCAGGCTCTAGGTTAGAAAAAATAATTCTGTCAAAGAGGGCTATATAAAACCTTTTTCAGGGTCTTTTCAGGCAGCCAATAGATCTGGCATGAAAATATCAAAATGTGAAAGATTTCTGTGTTCCAATATGACATACATGAATAACAGTTTGAAGGCACTAAACCTCTTATCTTTAAGAAACTCATCAATTGTGGTTTTGCCCCAGCTGCTAGCTCAGCACCACGCAGCTGCTCACTCACTCCCCCTACTCCTGTGGGACAGTGGAGACAGTGAAGAGTGATACATAAAACCAGAATTCAAATTTTCCTATGGAAAACCAAAGCAAATTTTCCTATGGCTCCTTAATCTTTGCTTTGGGCTAGACAATGATGGTGTCCTGCCACCACAAGCCCAAGAGATACAGAGCTTTATACACTCCAAGTGTAGTCTTTAGGGCTAGGAAATAAGACTTCTAGAAACCTTTGTAAACAAAATTAAAATGTTACAGCCCAAAGGCTCATTAGCTGCCAAATACATATATCATAAAAATAAAGGCTAAGAAGTAGTAAATTAAGACATGTCTGTCAAAATGAATAATGCAGAAGGTGAAAAAGGTCTGAGGCAGATTAAAGTATGAAAGAGTGCTGAATTTGAAGATATCTTTCAAAAATTCTGAAGAATGTAGAAAAAGATTCCAAATATCAAATACTATTGTAAATCAAAAAGATATAAAATGTATACAAGACTAAGAGTATTATAGATTGTTTTTTAAACTTGGGACAAAGGTAACAAAAATTAAACTTATCCTTTATCAGCATTTGCAAAAGGTTAACTGAATGGTTAGTTGGGTGACTTCCAATGACCTCTGCAAAGTTGTTTGGATATTCCAAGTATTGTTCATCTATTTCTATAGTTGCCATGAACCTGTAGTTTATTAATCACTTACATAAAAGTAAACTATAAGGTGCAGAAATAGCTATCCAAGGAAAACCATTGCATAAAAACCTTTGTTAAGAAATTTATAATGGTTTTTCAAGCATCATATACTTAAATAGATTACAAGCATTCATTCTTCTTGAGAAACACTATTAAAAATCACCTTAGAACCTAGGGTGTTTATTATACCATTCTTGCAAAACAAATAATTAAAAAAATTTGCCTATTTAGTAAAAGAACAATTAGAAATATTTTCCTTTGGAAAGAATTTACTAACTTTGTTTTACCCCTGGAAAAGAAAATAAGTTTGAGTTTTTCGAGAGCTGATAAGACTATGTTCAGATTTATGTATAGTCACATCAATTGCAAGATTGATATTTCCTACTCTGAGAGACATCTGAAAAAGTGGATATTTTCATTTGGTGCAAACTGGCTTACTAAAAGGAAGTTAGCAATGTCACTTTTTGTCAAACAGCACTATTTAAGTAACACTGTATTATCTTTGAGAAAAACTGTTTCTAAGACACAGTACAGGCAAGAACCTTAATATTTTCTTACTAAATCCTATATGTTGCTATTTTTCAGTGAGTCACAACATTAAAATTAAGGCAAATCAATAGTTCAAATGCTTTACCTGCCCTGTTTATTTGCAATTTACAGAACTGTTTAAAGGAACTGTTTATTACATTGAAAGAGGAATCCTCTTCCTTTACATAATATTTAAATACAAGATAGGGATTTGTCAGTTGAGAATTTTAGAAAAAGAATCTGCAGGATACTGTAAATCATAAATTTATTTTTGCTGATACACTTAATGAAATGCATTCTATAACATCACATGAACAAAAAAAATGTTTTTATCCTTATATTCTTGCCACAAGAAAAAAACAAAACAACAAAACACACCACACCCCCAAGCCCCCACCTCCAAAAAAAAATATTTCACATTCTGGCACTTCTATGTATTATTATTTTCTCCTACTTCATCTAAGGAGCAAAGGGAATGAAGGAATGATATATCTTCAGGAAAGATTCCTGAGGGAGTTCTATCTTTTATCTTCTCATTTTAATTACATCATCTGTGTCTGATACTATCAGTAGGCAATGTTGCACTTTTTCCTGTTTTCCTACACAGTATCTCCCAAATTCACAGACTTGTTCAAAGTGTTCTGCTTGCTCAGTTGTTTTCTATGGCTCACTGATTCCACCATATAATGCCATGACCTTTGGAAAGTTTTTTTTCCCCTTTGAGTCTATTCCCACAGCTGCTTTACAGAGGTCTGTTCATAGTCTTTTCAGACTGCTTAGAGGAGCTTGTTCATCAGTAGTCAAATCTCTGGAGACAAACCCATTAGTGCAGTTCTGGTATGAAACATGTCCCTTAGCTCTTTGTTGAGGTACATGATGTTTCACAGTCAAATATTGCAGACAGTTTTCCATACACTACATAGACCTAGTAGATAGGACAGTATCAAAGACATGCATTCCAGTAGTTTCTGATGATATTTACGTAGAATGAAAAATCTTTGTAGCTTTTCCCTCTCATATCTGGATATGTCAATATTCCTTAGCATCTCCCACTTTCTTTCAAAGGCAAAGGCTAAGCTGTTCTCTGCCAGTGATAAAATAATGAATAATTGTACTGAACTGTGGGATACAATGTGAAAATGCGAATAATGTCAATATGAGTTAAATTTAGCTATGTGTACTTCCTGCAAAATATTTATATATACTATTCATTATTATTTTCCATTTTTCAGACACAGTCTTACTATCAATTACAAAGTTATTCATATCAGATGATTTTCCTGACTCCATATGCAATTTCTCATTCCTAAACCTAAAAGACAGCCTACAAAATATCCTTGTAAGACATACTTGAGATTTAGAGTACGCAACTCCTCTGAATAATAAATGTCATGGAATCAGTAAGCATCACAGGTCTTCTGGCATACTGCGATTACCTTATATTCCACTACTTAGTATAGTAAGTGATAACTATTTCTCTCTGTCAAAAAAAGAGATAGTGACCTTTACTTTCCTTACTCATATCCCTTACTACTCCACATGTTGTAACATCTTCTTCTCAAACTAATGAACTACGGTTATTTACTGAACTGTAAGTAATCCTTCTAAGACCTGAAATTATGAACAAATATATGTGTGAAAATAATCAAACTTCGTACTTGTGCTTTGAAATTTAGGCACATGACAAGGTGGCTTCATAACCAAGGGTATATGAAGACTTAATTCTAACAAAGAAATAGACACATTTTTTCCTCTTGACAATGGCAGAAGTCATTTACTGTAGAAGTATAGATGATAAAAACAGATGGAGAAAAGAGAAAACTAAATAAATACAGAAGTTGATTACTATTAGTAAAGATTTTAACAGTTTTAAAAAAGTTTCAATATATCTTTTCATGTTAATAACCTCAAGGGTAAAATTGTGTTATATTGTTCTGTTATGTATGTTACATTATTTTATGTTATTATGTTACATTACGTCATGCTATGTTATTATAAACGAGATGTTATTTTTTTCTAACAGACAATGTTATGTTTTATGGTCTTTAACACTTAAAAGCTGTAAGGGGATAAAAATTATACAAATAATTACAATCAGAAAATTAATTCTTTAACCAATACTGTGCCTCAAAAGTTAATTTCAAAGAGCTTCTCAAGTCTTTAAACTGTTCGAAACTGTTAAACTTTAAACTGTTTGAAAATACACATGTGTTTCTTCATGTGTATGACTTCAGCAGTGACAGTTCCAACAGGAATTTTAAGAAATTGAATAACATCTGGGCAAGAGAAATATCTAAGACCCGAGACCAAAAAGGATTTATAATTCCAATCTACCCATGATGGAATTTATTTGGTCTTTTGCCCCAATTTCATTGGCACTAAGATCACACCATAGATGTGAATTATTTTTCTTTAATTACGTTGACAAGACAAAGCTAAAAGTTTACTTAATATGGTCATAATAATTTCAATTTCCATGATAAACCATGAGCCTCATTATGCTGTCACTGTTTCATGTGTTTTAATGCTATTATCAATATCACTGAACTTCTGTAGATGAGCACTAGGTTAGCCAGTCCTAATGACTTCCATTGATAGCTGAAGCAGCTGGCTAGAAGTAAAGCAGTTCAGCACATGCTTACCTTTAAGAAAGTAAATCATCATCCTGCTTTACTCTGCCATGTAGGGCCATATTCATATAATCAAATTTTAGCCACACAAAAATGTTTGAGCTTTTTCTACAGCCTGTAGAGAGGGGGGCATTCAAAAAGGTGATACTACTCACCTGTTTGAGGCCAGGAAACATGATATACTCCCAGTAAGAAAGCAGAACCAGAGTCAAAGTTATTACACATGTTAACATGTTCTGCTCCTCAATGTGAAGGCAGTCATATTAGTATTAGTGGTAGATACATGGCAAGGGCAATAGTTATTGGTAATACAACAAACATTGCTGAATTGATTGCTGAATAAATGATAACTCTAATCCTATTAACTAGTCTGAAGAACTGGGAATGACTTCAAATGGCACTGGTAAGGGTTCACTGTCACAAGGACCACAAATTATTTTGATATTGCTGGAAAGGTCCTTGGCGGTTTAGGGTTTTTCTCCATTGTGGGTTTGGTTTTTGGGGGGTTTTTTGGTTGCTTTGGTAGGGTTTGGGGTTTTTTTTGGAATGCTGGTTATAACTGTCACCCAATATGGATGGAATTGTGGAGCTCCTGAGCCAGCAGCTTTAATGCACTAAAATGTACCTAGCTGTTTAGACACAGAGTTGCACGGCATTTTTTCCACTACAGAGATTTGAATAGTGTCAGCAAGAGATCTTTTTTAGATTTATTGTGCCAGCTGGTTTTTGTGTTTTTGTTTTGGGGTTTTTTTTTGGTTTGTTTTTTTTTTTTCTCCCTGTCTTTGTTTTACCTCAAAAGGATTAAAGGTTTTATTTATACAGGGACTTTTTCTAGATTGTGGGTTTTCTTCCTGATTAAGTTTGTGTGCCATCCAATAGCCCAGAGGTGTACTCAGTCCTAACAACTCTTTAAGAATCCTGTGCCCCTAAGGACCCATTTGGGCCAATGCAACACGAAATGTCTGCACACACTACCACTTTATTTATTGGGTGGCCTTTCTTGGCATATTTCAACACATTTTTCCTTTTCTATAAACAGGAAAAAATGAGGGCATGCAATAACAGAGCAGAAAGCTCAATATTTAGTTGGTTGTTTGTAAATCTAAGCAAAGGTTTAAATTTAGACCAAAATCCAGATCTATATTTATCTATCCATTCATGAGTGTCTACTACTTACAGATTTGAAAATTAAAACTAAAAGACTCAAACTGTCCCACTTCAGCAATGGCAACATATTTCAAATACGCAAACAAACCTTATTCTACTCAGCAATGCAATCTACAGAGGAGAAGTCTGCATGTAGAGCATTGAAGTGAGTTCATCTCAAATGAATCAGATCCTACTCAGTCTATATGTATATATATGCAAGGAACTTACATCTGATTCACTTTTAGTAACCCACTGTTCAGAAAGGAACCATGGACATCACTGAAACTCACAGATAGAAGTCAGGTTATTAAGTGACTTCTGCATACTAGAGAAGTTTAGTAGATGCTGCAGAGCAGGTTGTCTTCCAAGCAAAGAAAACCATGCAGGCTGCAGTCCCTCACACAGATGAAGTTGTTAGTGGATGAGTGGACTGCATGGATGTCAGAATTAGATCCATTACTTGGAACACCTTTCCTGCCTTTGGGCACAATGCTAATTGTCATCCACAGCTCAGACTCTTTTCTCTCTGAAGTAAAGTGTAATTTTCTGCATAGAAAAAGAGAAAGCAAGCCTATACCTGTCTTTCACAAATTCAAGAAGTGTTCAATTGTGCTTGAGAGGAGATTTCTTTCCTAACATATTTGAATAAATATTTTAATAACATTCATCAAGTGAAATAATGGTCAGTTGTGAACCTGAAGTCTTTTTAGTGAGGATGAGATATCTTTGGTGTCTTTGAAATAGCTTCCGTGCCAGTCTCTTAGCTATCTAGTATGAGAAATATCTGTAAAATAGAGTTCAAATGTCTGCTTTGCCAGAATAATGAGCAAGGTAATTTTGTTAGAAGTAGGCAGCTATGCAAACTTGAGAGGAATATCAGTGGAGTCAGAGCTAGCTCCATGTATGTTTGATCTGCAAGATCTTGCACTGTTCAGGTGCAGCATTGACAAAACTCGGATATATGGCTTCAAGGTCCAGCTTCAGCCCAGAAATAAGAAGTCTGATTTTCTGCAACATGAAGTCTGCACTGTGGTTCTTTCATGTAGATTCAGTGACCATTTCTGTAGTGGAAATAATAAGCATTTACAGAGACACTGGAGCAATCAGGTATGTGTTGCACTGACGTAAATTGAAACTTACCAATTCTAGCTCAGTGATGCCTTTCTATGCCTGATTTGATTCTTGTGGAGCCATTTCAATTTCCCTGCACTGTGCCCTCTGTGCTCTAGTGGTCAGGCTGTCTGCATAACTCAGCTATAGAATTTAGATCATACAACCAATACTGCCTGGCTTCCCCACTGACCACTGCATCTCATGTGGTTCCTATTTAAGTGGAACAATAGAAAATCAACCAAGCTTTTAATGCAATTCCATTCAAACCATAGGAACAGTATAATTATTTTTTAAATGAAACTTTTCAGGAGAAAACTATGGGAGTTCTGGGCAAAAGGAAAAAAAAACCCACAAAGAAACAAACTCAAACATTACTCAGGCTGACGTGTTCTGCCTGAGTCAGCCATGCAGCACATGCTTTCCTTCAGTGTTGATGAATCAGATCTCCTAAAGTGTCAAGATCCACACATAGCTGATGGAGAAGCAATGTCTTTAAAGGTTTCACATCCATCCCATATTTAGCATGGTGGCTGTAGTATGCCCAGAATGTCTGTAAATTTTTTAACCTTCACATCAAACAGGAAAACCATGTGAGTTAGGATGTTCCCAATTCTTCTTTGAGAAACTGAACTGTGATCTGAGCTTCTTTTCTACTCTTTGGTTTTAATATTCCTGCAGTGCTTGTGACTTCCCATAGTATATTAAGATCACAATGTAATGTAATTTTACCCCCGTATTCCAAACACAGGACAGGAACTAACACACAGGCACACACAAAAAGAGATATTTTAGCTTGTCCTAAGAGTCAGAAATGCTATCTGACTAAAAGCCTCAATGCAACATATATTAAAACATACATTCAGTTTTATCACACAACTGTACAGAGAAAAATGCTGCAGTTCATTCAAGTTCCTTGCTGAACTGTAGCCTCAGTACTGCATCAGCCTGTTGAAGCTGAGGTGACTGAGGTCCCAAACACAGTAATGTGTTCATCATATATATGGTCCTCCATAAAATTCAGTGATAGCTAAAGCTTTGCAGTGAATCAAGTGAGGTTGTGATTTTTCTCTCTCTATGATGCAATTTTTTGGAAAGATGAGTCATTCTCAAGAAAATAAAAAGCTTTGCACCCCATTTCAGTTCTGTCATGCATTATTAAAGGTCTGCATATCTTCATTTATTCATTTTGTGTAATTCAGCCATTCTTTCTGTTTCTTTCCAGAAACCACACTTATGCTACTGTCACCATCATAGTCCCAGCTAAACTAATAGTGATGGAAGGGTCAGCACAGAACAGGCAACAAGGAACACCTTCATATGCACATGATGCATGATTTTTCTTACCTAATGTTACCCTACAAAGGTGTAGATACCCAGGCTATTATTTAGTTGGGTTCCTTTTACAGTTATCAAAAAAAAAAAAAACCAACCCACATTCATTTAAGTGTAAAGACTGATTTTTAATATCATTGGGAAGAAGACTCCCTTGAGTGCTTTCTCACCATTAAATGTAGTTACAGGAGATAAGACACTTCAAAAATCCCTTTTAGATGGCTAGAGACAGATTAAATAAATCCTTGTATAAATGAGTGCATGAACATCTCAAGACATGGACCTTGCAGTGGAAACACTTTCATCTCACATTTGAATGTTATCAATAAAATTATGCTGCCTAACACTTTCTGATGGCCCATGAATTACTTTAGGTATACTGATAAGAGAACATACTGGAAAGAGTAAGTAATTTTTAAGCTGGCAGAAACCATGTTCATTCTATTCCAACTGCAATTTGCTGGCCTTTCACAGGTCATTTTTCTACTTAGCTTGACAGTGCTTATTGAACTGTATGCCTCTGAACTTTCTGATAACGATTTGACCAACTTTTAAAATTGTGAATGTTTTCTGGCTGGAATAGCCACTATTATGTGCAAATACTCCAACACCCACTTTTCTTTCACTTCTTGTTTTTTTTTCCAGTTGTGCACATAGAATTGCTGCCAGGTCCTTGGAATGCAGAAACCCTGAATATTCTTGATGGATATCTGATATTAAATGTTATTTTATAGTAAGAGCTTAGTTCTCTCAGCTCCCACCAGGCTCAGTAGTACAATCTACAAAAGAAGGGTGACAAGACATAACAAAATGTTCAGCAATGGCCTGTCAAAAGCCAATCACATCAGCAATTTTGAACTGCGCTTCCAAAGAGACATAGGAGTTAAATGCATCAAGAGTGCATTTTTTTGACTAACATAATGTTGCCTCATTGTTTTGTTGACAGGAAAAGATTTCAGCAGCTCATTGGCATAAAAAGCTTTAGTCGTGACATCTTTCTGAAAGTTCATTTGCAGCAGTTCCTTCTCTGTGGTTAATAGCTAGCCAGGGTAAAAGTAGTGTCTAGGATTTATTCTCTCAGGAGAGAAAGGTGAAACACTATTGTATACCAAGGTAAACTTCATAGTAAACTACATTCTGAAACTCCTACGTCTGCATACTTTTTGTTTGCACTGAGCTGGGGTTGGGTCCAAACTGGAGCTATGCTGTGATGTGGACCCATAGGAGGGCAAATCTGTCAGGCCCAGGTCTGAGCAGGGCAGGGCTGGGGGTAAACCTGGAGACCAGGATTGCTGGGGCAGGGACTGACAGCCCCAGGGTGCTGAGATGGAGTCAGGGTGTGGGGAGAAACTGGGAGAGGCTGGGCAGTGACACCAGGCCTTCTGTTGCCCTCAGAGCCTGAATGGGAAGGACAAGTTGAATATGCATTCTCATTAGACATTTTCACTAAAGATTTTGGCACAAAAATTATCAGTGTGCTAAGGAGATATGGAAACAAATGAGTAGAGAAAACAGAGCCCTAATAGTCACAAATTATGTTTGAGTCACCAGTTTGGGTATAACATTGAAAAATGGAACAGTCAAAAATTTTCAGCTGATACAGTCAAGTATTATATCACTGTACACTGCTGAACCCACCTGGACATTAAGCCAGGCTTTTCCTGCCTCGAGGCATCTTTCCAGAATGATAGAATTTGCCATTTCAGTTGCCACAGGGAAGAAAATGAGGTAGCATTGAATTGCAAAGTGGTAGCTAAGAGTCATTATGACTTATCTCTATATCACCAGGGAAGATGGGAACTATTTGAAATAAAGGACAATGCTCAAAGACTACTAAATGGGTTTAAATTGGTTGTTTGTGTGTGGAAAAAATTAGATATTGATGCCAAGAAGCCTTATTTTAGAATAGAAAAATGATGAAACAATAACAGCAGTGGGAGAACAAAACTCTTAAATTGGAGAGGTTTATAGGCTGGATTATGCAACATCGACACAAGCTCTGGGAGATCACAGTATTTCAGTGAGAAGACATTGTTTCAGAAGGTCCATCCAGTTCTATGCCACCCTATGACACAGGCTAGAGCAATGCTAGCATAAACCAATTTTGTATTACGCTCCAGCGTATTAAACAGAGTGATAAGAAGGAATAAGAATGTTACTATCTCTTCTCCCACAGCACTGTTTTGATCCACAAGCACAGTTCTGTGTCCAAACTCTAGATGAAGATACTGAATGTGTTTCAACGCTTTACCAAGTCCAGGGGCCAGAAAACAATCTAAATACTGGGAAGCTCTTCAATATTGCCAATTAAAAGAAGCATGCGTCTCACCGTCCTTTTGACATCCAAAACTAGGTGTCTAATTGTAATGGTTTGACCCTGTCTCCAGGCCAGACTCCCACCAAAGTCACTCTATCAATTCCCTTTGCAGCTGGGCAGGGAAAAATATATATATTGAGAGGCTTAGTAGTTGAGATGACAGGGAGAGATCATTCCACAATTAGCATCATGGGCAAAACAGACTCAACACAGAAGAAAGGCAAGAAAACTCTCTAATTTATTACTCTGCACTACACACACAGAGAAACCAGAGTCGGATAATGAGAAGTACAAACAGCTCTTAAAACACAACCCCCCACCACTCCCTTCTTTGCAGATTGAACTTTATTCAGGATTTCTCCTCCCCAGGATGGAGGGAAAAGGGGGGCAAATAGGCAATGGAGGCTTTGGTCTCCAGTCAGTTCCTCATGAGTTGTTCTCCTTCTTGGAGAAGGAGACTTCTTACAGAAGCCACCCTGCAAAACAACCACACTAATCTAAGCCATTCATTTAGACTCCTTCATTCCATGGAGCTCTCAAAATATTGATTCATCCTGCATGTTTTAGGCACATATATTTGGATGGGACAAGTTGGTCTCTAGGGTGCCCTTTCTCTAACATCTCACTCTCTCTACGATTGACTGTAGAGGGAAACTATACAAACCACAGACATAGAACCATCTATCTTTTAGGGACACTGAAGTTAGGATATATTAAATCCATTGCAAATACAACGAAGTCTGAGAGGTGGAATTTAAAGTGAAGAAATTCAAACCATATCACTCTTTATGAAACAAAAGTATTAACTTGGAACATCTAAGTTGGGCAGAAGAACATTCACTTGCAAATTTTTAGATGAGAGGAAATACATATGTGCATTTTCCAAGAAGAAATAAAAGTTGCCTTTAAAAAGAATTAACAGACTGAGATATAGTTCGTTTAACTGTCATATCTATGAACCTGTAAATAATAAGATAATATGTGGTATCTATGCAACTGCATGGCAGCACAGTAACATTTTTACATCTGATTTTTTCTCCATATTTATAAAAAAACCCCCATATTATAAGCTCTTTGAAATGTTATAAATGTTAATGCTTGCTCATAGATTTTAAGTGGTCTAAAGAAAAAAATGACGTGACAGAAAACAATACCAGAACACAATCTTTTTATATGGTGGTCTTAAAAGTTTTTAAGCATTTTCAAATCTCAAATCACTTTGGCATCAGAAGAAATAAAGTTTCACATAGGACTTGAAAAATAAAATTGAGCAGTGGAAGAAACTGTCTGTCATGAAAGGGGTCATTACTATACTTAAGTTACACTTGAACTTTGTAGTATATTGCTTGTCCCATCAAGAAGTCTTAGGACATATACCAGAATAGAATAAAGAATTTATCTTGTCTGCAGCTGATTTTCAAAGACAAAGCCAACTATGCTTGAAATTATTTTTTCTAATGCAACTAAAAAAACTTTGATACTTCTGATTGCACTTCTTTCAATGAGATTATTCCAATACTTACTCATTTTAGAATGCTTCTCTCTCATCTTTCAATTATGAGCATTTAGGCTTATTTTTCTTATATGCAAGCAATAGCTTATTTTCTCTCTAGAACAATTTTTAAAGACTTTTAAAGTATTTAAAATATTTTTAAAAATATATTGGTCCTCCTTTACAATAAAAAGCAACCCAAAATTTTCAGGATTTTCCCCATTTAGACCTTCTACAACTCATTATTATGTATGTATTACCATTATGTTTCAAATGGTCCACCAACCATCTGCGTTTCATGCAGACTGAAAGCAACTTGGTTTTGATTTTAAAAATGTAATCTTTTAGGCTGAAGCACTCTATTAACAGCATTAACCAGAATAACCTGGAAGAATATTTCCTTCTCTGTGGGCTCAAATATAATTTTGAGAGATCCTAGCAAGAAACTCTGCATCACTGAGCTCTATGATATCATCAGATATTCTGTGTGGTTGAAAGGATTGTGGAAGTGATCATCCCCCTGTACTCTGCACTGGTGAGGCCACACCTCAAGAATTGTGTTCAGTTTTGGGCTCCTCACTACAACACATACATTAAGGTGCTGAAGCATGTAGAGAGAAGGGCAGCAAAGCTGGTTAAAGGTCTAGAGCACAGGTCTTAGGAGGAGCAGGTGAGGCAACTGGGGTTATTTAGTCTGGAGAAAAGTAGGCTGAGTGGAGACCTTATCACTCTCTACAACTACCTGAAAGAAAGTTTAAGTCAGGTGTTCATAGAATCATAGAATTTAAGGCTGGAAAGGACCCCTAAGATCATCTGGTCCAACCATTAACCCACCGCCACCAAGTCTACCCTTAGACCATATCCTCAAGCACTGCATCTACCCGCCTTTTAAACACCTCAAGAGAT